>SJXQ01000399.1:72751-89833 GCA_006408695.1 Aepyceros melampus | reverse complement strand
AGACTTAATGGACGTGAGTCTGAGTGAACTCCGGGAGTTGGTGATGGTCAGGGAGGCCTGGCGTACTGCGATTCATGGGGTCGCAAAGAGTCGGACACGACTGAGCAACTGAACGGAACGGAAATAAAAATCAAATTGAAAAAAATACATCCAACAAATATTTATTAGGTACATACCTATACCAGTGGAGAAGGAAATGGCAACCCACTCCGATATTCTTGCCTGAAGAGTCCCATGGACAGAGGAGCCTGGTGGGCTGTGGTCCATGGAGTTGCAATAGTCGGATACGACTTAGTGACTAAACCACCTGTCTATACCAAGCATAACGATTTTGAATATGACAAGGTTCCTTCTCCCTAAGGAGCTTTCAGCTTGTTAAGACATACATGCAAAAAGAAATGATAAGATTAAACACGAAGGAATACTTGTTAGACTGTGAAAATTAGAGGAAGACTTCATAGAGAATTTGCTTTACATCTGTCAATGGAAACTGTATCCAAAAAAAAAAAAAAAAAGAGCAACTGTGGATTAACTCAGTACTTTGCTTTCCTAGGCTGAATTCTTGTTGGTTCTGATTATATCTGAAATCTGGACATATTTATTTGTCATAATTTTAGCATGATAGAAGGATATGTTGGGAGTTCCCTTATGGTCCAGAGGTTAGGACTCTGTGCTCTCACTACTGAAGGCCTGGGTTTGATCCCAGGTTGGGGAATTAATATCCCACAAGCCATGTGACATGGCCAAAAAAAAGAGAGAAAAAAAAAAGACCATCTTTCCCTAAAAGCTAAAACAGAGACAAAGAAAAAACAACAACAACAAAATACCATATCTTTATGATCCTGAGTTTGTTGTATTTGAAAGAGTTCCCTCCCCACTCCCCGAGCTGTGGGGCAGGGATAGATAACCATGTAAACTCACATCCTCTCTATATTTAAGAGTCCCCTGTACCCAGCTCCAGACTGGAAAAGAAGACTCGTGATAGATACATTATAGACACACTGTATACATATACGCTGTATACATACTTATAGATTTGCTGTATATGCTGTATCCTTGCATCCTGTCCTCTGTCAAGTTGTTTCTGTTGTCTGTTCAGTTCTGCTATATGTGAATTTTTTCCCTGATCAAGCATTGCCCTCCAAGTCCAGGGTGTTTTATTTGGCTTGAGGGATATGAGAGACAGTGGGTTTTGGAACCCTGGGCTAGTAACCAGGCCTCGTGTACGGTTGTTACTAGCTATCTACCTTTGACAAGTTGCTTTATCTCTTGTTTCCTTGCTTCTGTTAGATCTAGAGATTTATTGTGAGGGTCACATTCAGACAGTATTTTGAAAAATTCTTTGAATATTAAATAGAAGGGATTGTGCTTTATGTGGGCCCCTGGCTGTCTTGTTCCTGGTGTATGCCAGATACACACCATTTGAGGAAGTAAAGAATTACCCTAGAGGCCTAATTCCCAGAGCAGAAGAGCTGCCTTCTCCCTGGGAGCAGTGGGCTGGCAGGTAGAGCTCTGGAGACAAAGGTCCCTGAACACCATCCCACTCAGCTGCTCACCAGCTCTGGCTTCCTGTACAAATCCTTCAGTCAAGCTAAATTTCATTTTTTTATTTTTAAAAATTACTTTTATTTATTTTTGGCTTCGCTGGGTCTTCGTTGCTGTGCAGGCTTTTCTCTAGTTGCAGCAAGCGGGGACTCCTCTCTAGCTGTGCACCGCGGGCTTCTCATTGCAGGGGCTTCTCTTGTTGCAGAGCACAGGCTCTGGGGTCTGCGGGCTTCGGAAGTCATGCCCTGTGGGCTCAGTACTGCGGTTCCTGGGCTCTAGGCTCAAGAGTTGTGGTGCACGGGCTTAGTGGCTCCCAGGCATGTGGGATCTTCCTGGACCTGGGATCAAACCCATGTCTTCTGCATTGGCAGGTGGATTCTTTACCACTGAGCCACTAGGGAAGCCTTAAATCTCAATTTTAAATGGAGCTTCCTCTGTGAGATGGGGTTGTCATACTGAATGATGGGGTTGTAAGGACCCAGCATGAGAACACCCAGCAACCCACACCCGAGTGAGTTGCTTGCTGCCTAAGATCCCTGAATTGTCTTTCAGACGATGAGCTAGTCGTGAACCCCAAAGTATTTCCACACATCAAGCTTGGAGACATCGTGGAGATTGCCCACCCCAACGATGAGTACAGGTGAGCATCTCAGCAGGAGTAGGGGGCTAGCTGGGCAGCCCGCTGTTTCCAGGTGATGTGTTGTCTAAGGGGATGAAGGGCAAGATGGCTCTTTGCCTTGGGATAAAAATGTTCCTGCCCTCCGGGATTTGCTAGACCAATCAATCTTTTTAAAAGGGGTCCATTCTTTCTGTTTACAAAGCTGAGAGGAGAACTCTGAACAATTCTGTAGCGTTTATTCATTTCCTTGAATACAGTAAGTCTCTTGACATACAGATGAGTTCTGTTCTGAGAGTGCGTTTGTCCGTAAGTCCAATTTGTCCCTAAGTCCAGTGAAGTTGGCCTAGGTACCCAACTGACACAATCGCTGTATCGTACTGTGCTGTAATAGGTTCAGAATGTTGGGCTGGCCAGTATTTGAGTTCTTCCATATGGAAAAGCCCAAATAAACTTTTTGGCCAGCCTAATACTTTTTCACACAAATAATACATACATCAGAAACACAAAAAATAAAACATATTTAATCTTACAGCACAGTACCTTGAAAACCACAGTCATCCAGTACAATGGGTGGCACACAGCGGCTGGCACACACGTTCACGTCTTTGAAAGTTCACAGGTTGAAGGTTTGGATGTAGGGGCCTTACTGTACAAGTGCAGAGTTTGTTTCTACAGGAACTCTCTCCTGTCCTTGTGCTGCCAGTTAAAATATGTCCAGAGCGATCTGTTTGTGTTTTGTGGGTGGTGAAGAAAACTGATTAGTTAATGCTGACAACATCTCTTCTCTTTGTTGCTTCCCCTGCCTCCGCCCCAGCCCTCTGCTTTTGCAGGTCAAGTCACTTAAGGAGGATTTGCAGAAAGGTAAGAATTCCATCTCTTCTCTAAGATGTTTTACATTTTATTGTTTCGAAACTTTAAGAAACCTCCCTTCACAATGAGGGCACAGTACGTCTCTCCTTATCAAATTGTGTTCCTGCTAATAAAAATATTGTCAGATACCAAAACTGCCAAGGAATCTCATTTGTCAGCACCTTGAGGGCACTAGAAATTTTTAACTGTGTTTAGGGACTTCCCTGGTGGTCCAGTGGCTAAGACTCTGTGCTCCCAATGCAGGGAGCCTGGGTTTGATCCCTGGTCAGGGAACTAAAAGAGTTCCCACAACTAAGACCCTGCACAGCCAAATAAGTAAATATTAACAAGAAAACAAAAACTATATTTAGAATCAAAAGGAAAGTAGATGAAGCCCTACACTTAAACTCCAAAACAATTGTTGGCAAAGTATGCTTTCCTCAATATTATATTTTTTCACAAAATATGTGTTACGTGTCTATACTGGTTGGAGCAGGGGAGGAACGTATACTGCTGATTACCGGCCCTTGTGCAAGGCGCTGTACGGGAGCTGTTTCCCATCTATCTTTCTTTTTCTTCCCACCAGCTCTTGAGTGAGGGAGGAACCTTTGTCTCAGTGGGGTGAGCAAGTTTGCAGAATTCCATCTCTTCTCTAAGATGTTTTACATTTTATTGTTTCAGAAACTTTAAGAAACCTCCCTTCACAATGAGGGCACAGTACGTCTCTCCTTATCAAATTGTGTTCCTGCTAATAAAAATATTGTCAGATACCAAAACTGCCAAGGAATCTCATTTGTCAGCACCTTGAGGGCACTAGAAATTTTTAACTGTGTTTAGGGACTTCCCTGGTGGTCCAGTGGCTAAGACTCTGTGCTCCCAATGCAGGGAGCCTGGGTTTGATCCCTGGTCAGGGAACTAAAAGAGTTCCCACAACTAAGACCCTGCACAGCCAAATAAGTAAATATTAACAAGAAAACAAAAACTATATTTAGAATCAAAAGGAAAGTAGATGAAGCCCTACACTTAAACTCCAAAACAATTGTTGGCAAAGTATGCTTTCCTCAATATTATATTTTTTCACAAAATATGTGTTACGTGTCTATACTGGTTGGAGCAGGGGAGGAACGTATACTGCTGATTACCGGCCCTTGTGCAAGGCGCTGTACGGGAGCTGTTTCCCATCTATCTTTCTTTTTCTTCCCACCAGCTCTTGAGTGAGGGAGGAACCTTTGTCTCAGTGGGGTGAGCAAGTTTGCCTGGTGTTAGCAAGTGAAGGAGCCAGAGCAGTGATTCTATCAATACTTGCTCATTCTGGATCCAAATCCTTTCTTCTAATGACTATACCATGCTGATCTAGGAACTAAAATGTTCATTGATAGCAAATAAAATAATTCCTTAAATGGCACTGAAAAGAAAAAAATTTTTTAAATCTTCTGTAAAGGATTTTGATGTCAACCACTTTTTTATGTTTTAAATTGATGGGAAAACGTATTTTCAAACCTAGATCCTGAGTGTCCTTTTTACTCTCACCTCATCTCCTGCTGCCTGTTAAGGTTACTTAGCAGATTTCAGGGCTCATGGAAAGCTTGTTTCTTTCTTGACTACCATCACTACTTTTATTCCAAAAGAGGATCTCTTTCCTCTTCTAAATTTTCACAACCCTTTGAACTTTCTTATGTTGTTTCTTAAATTCTTTTCTCTCTCTTTCTCTCTCTCTTTCTATTTCAGTCTGTCTCTCTCTCATTTTTTAATTGCTTGGGTTCAGGTCTTACTTCACCTGAAAAGCAGAGAACTCTCAAGTTTTAAGTTCCTGAAGACAGAAAACATGTCTTGCCCTTGGTAAAGGATCAGTTGTGTTGTTTGTTGAATGTTTGGGTATTTATAATTGTGTGTGTATGTGTGTGCACGTGTACACACACACACACACACACACACACACACACACGCCTTCAGTTGTATCTCATTCTTTGTGACCCCATGGACTGTAGCCTGCCAGTCTCCTCTGCCCATGAATTTTCTAGGGAAGAATACTGGAGCGGGTTGCCATTTCCTTCTCCAGGGGATCTTCCCGATCTAGGGATCGAACCCACATCTCCTGATTCTCCTGAATTGGCAGGCAGATGCTTTACCACTGAGCCACCCAAGAAGCCATTTATAGATTAGCATGTATTTACCTGGTTGTTCAGAATGCCTTATGTGACCCAGATCTCTTCTCTGTTTCAGAAACTATCAGTGTGGACCAGACTGTGACTCAGGTGTTCCGGCTAAGACCTTATCAAGATGTGTATGTGAATGTTGTAGACCCTAAGGTGTGTCTTTGTTCTGGATTTGAATATCTTATGGGGAATGATTAATGCCCTTCCTCAACAGTAGGTCTCTAAGGAAATGAGTTACTCAGGCTTCCCTGGTGGCTCAGACAGTAAAGAACCTGCCTGCAATGCAGGAGACCTGGGTTCAATCTCTGGGTTTGGAAGATCCACTGGAGAAGGGAACGGCTACCTACTCCAGTATTCTTGCCTGGAGAATTCCAGACACAGAAGAGCCTGGTGGGCTACCGTCCGTGGCGTCGTGAAGAGTGAAACACGATGGAGCAACTAACATCCAAGTGTAGTGTTAGACTGTTCAATGTGTCATCATACATAGGTCGTTTAGGTTATAGACAGAATGTACATTGCATTGAAAGTCCTCCTTTTTTAAAAGCTTGTTCTATAAAGATTCTGTACATATATGTATGTTTTTGAAGCTAAATATAAAATTCTTTCTCTATAAAATATTAAAATTTCTGCGTTCTCATTTTACTTTGAGCAATGATGCTATAAAATTAAGAGGTAAAAAAAAAAAAATCACTGTCCAAGTGACATGACCGATATTATCTAGGGAAATAAAACCCATAGCTCAGTGTCACATTTGTGTACCAAAATCAAGACTAAAACACTGACTGTCTACTCTGGTATGCTTTGCACTTGACCATGGTACAGGGGCTGTCATGTCTGTTGGACACTTCCCTGCCCTCAAAAAGCCTTCTCAGGCAGGATAAAATTCTATTTCTCAGGGTTCTGCTAATGAATGGGCTTCCCTTGTGGCTCATCGGGTAAAGAATCTGCCTGCAGTGCAGACCTGGGTTCAATCTCTGGGCTGGGAAAATCCGTGGAGAAGGGAAGGCTACGCACTCCAGAATTCTGGCCTTGAGAATTCCATGGACTATATAGTTCATGGGGTCACAGAGAGTCGGGCATGGCTGAGCGACTTTCACTTTCACTACTGAATGGTCTTCAGTGCTTGTCTTTTTGTCAAAAAGTTTCTCTCTGGTGAGTGAGCACTATCTTACACCTGAAAAGCATGGCAGAGTAATGCAGAGACATACATCTGATTATCCTTTTTAGGATGTGACCCTTGACCTTGTGGAATTAACCTTTAAGGATCAATATATTGGCCGTGGGGATATGTGGCGACTAAAGAAAAGTTTGGTAAGATGTGATTTTTTTTTGAAGTCTATTACTTTTTCTATTATGTTAATAATCCATGTCACTGGGGAGATTTATGTCTAGTCGGAAGAAGAGTATAAAATCATTTCTGGTTCCAGCATCACAGACAGTTATTGTAGAGATGTTGTCTGCCTCCTTCATTCTCTTTTCATGTTTTTTTTTTTTTCATGCTTTCTTCTGCTTGTTTGTTGTCACAAGAGTTTTGCTCTGCATTTTTTGATCTGAACAGGAAAGTATAATATGATTTTACATTTAAATGGGACTTTGATTTTCAAGTTTTCGCCTGATTTCATTTGCTCCTCATATCTCCTCCTGTGGATAGGCATTTATTACCCTGAATTTATATATATGAAAACTGAGATAGAGGGGTTGAGTGGGTTCCCAAGACGAGAAAGCTAGTAAACAGTTGACACTCAGCTGGAACCGAGATCTTGTTGCTTCCAGGTTAGACTGCTTTTCGCTTTCCCCTCCTCCCATTTTTCCTTGTTTGTTTATTTTTAACTGGCATTTTCCACTGAACATGATCAGTTCATCACAATTGTGAGCTGGTGTGGAAACTTCTCCTTTCGGACTTTTTGGCAGTTATGGAACAGCAAATCCTAAATAAAATGTCCACACTGTATATTTTTAGACAGAGATGTCTTGGCTTATTTTTCATTTGGTGGGAAAAGGTTCCATTTTCTGAAATGAGAGGTAGGTGTTCTATATGTAAATATAGGTGCATACGTGAGCGTCTATGACAGGTATACAGGTGAAGCTGGCCACTTACTATCCACCCAGTCTTTACTATTGTCTATACCTGCCAAGCCCTTCAGAACCTACTGTTATACCTGCCCCAGCAGGTTTCCCTGTGGGATAAACCTATTGCTCCCATGTTAACTGAGTATCGGGTTGTTAGAAGAGATTAGAAAGCCAGGAGACTTTCTTTGTGACCTTTCATGGCCTCGATGTGTTGTTGAATCTCTCTCTCTCCACTTAGGTCAGCACATGTGCCTATATCACTCAGAAGGTGGAATTTGCTGGCATCAGGTAACTACTGTGTCACTCCTGATTCATTAGCTTGTAAACAGGAGCAGGATCCAGTGCAGTAACTGTTCTACGTACGGCCTTTGAGGCGTGTGGATGTCCATATAATAAAACACACAGTAGGCCCAGGAGCAGCAGATCTGTTGGCTAGGCACACTGAAAGCCCACTGGAACATCCAGTTTGGGTATTTTTCTGCTTGATCTGCCCAACTGCAGAGGATCTTCTGGAATATTCTCTCTGACTTGAGCTCTGATTCTTTGGTGGCCAGTCTCAACACACATGTCCTGGTCGTGGAATTAACACTGTCAAGTTCCACGTGTTCAGCAGATGCTGTGTATCAGGCGTGTGCTAAGTATTTTTACATACAGTGCTTGTTCATTGTAGACAATTTGAAAAACAGGATAAAGAAGCAAGAGGAGGGCTTCTCTGGTGGCTCGGTGGTAAAGAATCTGCCTACTGATGCTAGAGACACAGGTGTAATCCCTGGTCCGGGAAGATCCCACATGCCTCCAGGCAACTAAGCCCGTGCAACACGACCACCAAAGCCTGTGCTCTAGAGCCCCTGAGCCGCAACTACTGAAGCCCGCTCGTCACAGAGCCTGTGCTCCACAGCAAGAGAAGCCACAGCAATTAGAAGCCCGCACACCGCAACTAGAGAGAAGCTCCTGCTCGATGCAGCTGAGAAAGCCCACGCAGCAACAAAGACCCAGCACAGCCGCAAAAAGAGCAAGAGCTTAATCTCACAACAATGACCGAAAAATAAACAAAAATGAATTAAAAAAAAAAAAGATGTGGGGGCAGAAGATGCCATGTTACTTAATAATGACATGAAAAATTTTCAGTAAAGTGGCTTCCACTGGGACTTGCCTGGTAGTCCAGTAGTTAAGACTCCTCCCAATGCAGAGGGCATGAGTTTGATCCTTGGTTGGGGAACTAAGATCCAGCATGCTGCATGGCTTGGCCAAGAAAAGATGGCCTCCACTGAGTAGGGACCCCGTGCCTTTATACTTCCTGTCTACTTGTGATATTGCAATGGGTATTGTTTTTGTTGAAACTCATTATCTCAAAGCTAAGATTAGCAGATTTGTTCATCAGTGTTTTTTAACTGTTCTTGTGACATGGGCCCTTTTGAGATTTGACAAAGTGTACAATTCTTGTGCAGGAAAGATTGCATCATTTAGAGGGTTCGTGGATTCCCCAAAGCCCTTCCTCAGGTTCAGAGGTTGACTGCGGACCCCCAGATCAAGAGCTCCTCTTGTACAACTTCAGTGGACGCTGAAAATTCTTTCTGTTGTGTTTGTGGCATTCTGGAAATCTGTAACTGGCCAGGTCATTTGGGTGACAGTGACAGAGTAGAGGGAGCCACCCTGAAGGTACATCCATTTCTTCTTGCTTTATGGAGGACTCGTAATAATGTGTGTGCGTCTCCTTACAGGGCACAGGCTGGTGAGCTGTGGGTCAAGAATGAGAAGGTCATGTGTGGTTACATCAGCGAAGATACCAGGGTGAGGTTGATATGACGCTTTTTTGGTTTTGTTTCCCCACGTTGTGATCTCTGTAAGTCGTGAAATCAAAAACAAAACGGAAACCAGCAAACACCTGATCTCATGATCAAGCTTGTGACCAAGCCACCATCTGCCCAACTGGGATAATACTGTAATAAAGCAGGGACTCCTGAAATTCTAGAGTTTTACAGTTTGATCTCTCTGGTTTGGGGGTGATCTTTGTTTTCTTTTGTTTAATATCAGATGTAAAAATGGAGGGTCTAGGTCACAGACTTCTGTGCCCACTAATACACAGCAGAAGTTAAGCTGAGTAGAAGATGGTGTTGGTAAACTCGGAAAAAGACCTTTGCCAGGGAATCTCCTGTGACTCTGGTACGGCTGGGAAATTCCAAACTGAGCACCTATGCACGTTCCCCATGCTGGTGGGAATCAGGGCTCAGTAGCTGTGGCTCCAGGGCTTTCCCCACCCTGGTGAAAGCACCTGTCTGCTCTTCCGTGTTCCCACCCACAGCCTCCCTTGAGAGCAGTGGTTCTCAGCCCCAGGGCGATCATGCCTCCCCAGGGGTCTTTTGGCAGAATCTGGAGACATCTTTGTTTATCACAGCTGGGGTTGTGTGGAGGATGCTGTTCAATCTGTCACAGCATGAAGCACAGCCCTCCAGAAAGAGAATCCCTGGCCCGAAAGGGCGGCAATGTGGGGGGCTGTACCTGGCCCGAAAGGGCAGCAGTGTGGGGGCTGCACCAGGCACTGTGGGCTGGCCAGTGTCCCTGGCTTCTACTCACTAAATGCCAGTAGCTCCCACCCCCGTCCCCACCCCCTGTAAGTCACAACCTCCAGAAATGTCACCAGACATCACCAGATGTCCCCTGAGCAGGCAAGATAGTTGAGAACGTGGGGCAATTTTGAGAGATAACCACTCTGTCTTACAAAAAATTATTTTTGTAATTTGCTTATTTATACAGTGATAATACATATATATTTTACCCTAAGCAATGTATTACTCATTTTGCTTACTTTCGAGTTTTATGAAGAGGAATGAAAATGTATTCTCCCCCTTCTTCCCTCCCACTTTCTTTTTTAGCTGTCTTGTTTGTACTCACTATCCCTTAAATCACTGATTAGGGGTGTGTTTGTCATGTCATAGGTTCTGCTCTGTAAGATGATGCTGAATTATCTTTCAAGTTCTTTGGACCAATTTGTACTCCTGGGTAGTCATATATAAAGCCTCCTGTTTTTTACTTTCTCCAATACCTAGTTTTAAAGTTTGAAAGTTTCTGCCACTCTGGTGGGCATGCGTTGGTGTTTTACGTGATCTTTCCCCCAGTTTTATAGCATTTCACTCCTTTTTTTCTTTTTTGTCTTGGCTGTGCTGCAAGGCATATGGTCTGTAGTTTCCCAATCAGGGGTCAAAACCCATGCTCCTTGCAGTGGAAGAATGGAGTCATAATCACCGGATCACCAGGGAATTCCCTTAACCATTTTTAAATGTACAGTTCAGTAGTGTTGAGTATATTCACATCATTCTGAAATAGATCTCCAGAACTTTTTCATTTTGCGGAACTGAAATTCTGTCCGTCATTGCTTTTTAATGCAGCTATGTTTTTGTTTATTGCAGGTGGTGTTCCGTTCTACGTCGGCTATGGTTTACATATTTATTCAGATGAGCTGTGAAATGTGGGATTTTGATATTTATGTACTGTTCCTAAGTGTGGGTTGTAATGCTAATGGGGAGAAGTTTCTGGTTTCCTTCAAATTGGTATCATTTACTGTAATCTCTGAACATTCTCTGAAGATATGTCCTGAATCTTTATAAATCCTCAAATGTTAAAAATAAACATACATATTAGATATGCAGTGAATAGTATGAAATGTAGTAAAGCATTAATGAAAAATCTGTATTCTCAGATCTTCAATTATTCTATACGTACAGAATCAAAACTCATAGAGGTAGTGGCTTTATGGCCAGGAACCAGCATCTCCTTTGATAACTTTCATTTCATGTTCTGTCACTCACAGAAATCACCAAGTTTGTCTCTTTTTATTAGAATGACTATACTGTAAGTGGAGTTTGACAAAGCTGCCATGAGGTGTGGATGCTGTGCCCAACACACCAGCCTCACGGTTCATGCAATTCTAGCTTGTGTTTAGCAAAATTACAAATTCACTTTTCATGTAGGTCATCAAGGGTTTGCTCAAGAACAGCAGACACTGCAGGTGATAATTTAGTGACTGCCCAGGGTCTGCCCGATCACCTTCCAACAAACATGAAGCGCCGCTGTGAGGAAACCGCCGACAGTCAGATGGCCCTCTCATTTTGAAGATGCACTCTTTTTCAAGCGTCAAAACTTTTTCAATCTTTTCACAACTTTTTCTGATCTTTCTCAATCATGGGTTTTACCCTGAACCCATGACCTCTTAGTGAGTGAGGTAAATATTAAATTCGGCTCAGTAGAAAGTCTAGGTCGAAACCACTTTTAGGATAGAGCACCTTCTCTTTGACTAGTCCTATTCCTATTACTTTACTAGGAAGAATTTGTAAGCAAGAAATAAAGAGAATTCTCACCTTCTTCCTGTTGTTTCTTTTCAGGGGATCTGTATTTTGAGAAAGCTGTGAATGGTTTCCTTGCTGATCTCTTTACCAAGTGGAAGGTATGTTTCTTCTCATGTACCAAGTCTTGCTGTATAAACATTATTCAGTGCAGATTTTAAAAACAACTGTTTTTATTAATCTGCATTTAATGGAGGCACCAGAGCTAAAATCTGATTGATGAGACTATAGATTTAAATTACCTTAATGACTTCAACATGGTGAAGTGTTACTTGTGAAGAACCCAGAGCTAACATCAAGCTCAGTGGTAGGAGACTAAAAACTTTGCCCCTTAAGTTCAGGAACAAAATAAGGATGTTTGCTTCCACCACTAGTATTCAGTGCAGATGGTGACTGCAGCCATGAAATTAAAAGACACTCACTCCTGGGAAGGAAAGCTATGATGAACCTAGACAGCATATTAAAAAGCAGAGACATCACTTTGCCGACAGAGATCGGTAGAGTCAAAGGTGTGGTTCCTCCAGTAGTCATGTACAGATGTGAGAGTTGGACTGTGAAGAAGGCTGAGCGCCGAAGAATTGATGCTTTCAGATTGTGGTGCTGGAGGACAGCAAGGAGAGCAAACCAGTCCATCCTAAAGGAAATCAATCCTAAATATTCACTGGAAGGACTGACGCTGAAGCTGAAGCTTGAATACTTTGGCCACCTGATGTGAAGAACCAACTCATTGGAAAAGACCTTGATGCTGGGAAAGGTGGAAGGCCAAAGGAGAAGTCGGCAGAGGATAAGATGGTTAGATCACATCACTGACTCAGTGGACATGATTCTGAGCAAACTCTGGGAGCTCGTGAAGGACAGGGAAGCCTGGTGTGCTGCAGTCCACTGTGTCACAAAGAGTCAGGCACGACTTGGGGATTGAACAACAACAATTCAGTCTTGTCCCGGAAATTCTAGCCAGAGCAGCTAGGCCAAAGAAAGAAAGAAAGAAAGAAGGAAGGCATCCATACTAGAAGAGAAGAAGTAAAACTATCTTTCTACACAGATGACACTCTATACATAGAAAACCCCCCATAATCCATTAAAAAAAAAGAACAACTGTTAGAGCTAATGAACAGATTTAGCAGAGTTGTAAAATCAGCACACAGATCATTTGTATTTCATCAACAATGAACAATCTGAACAGGAAATTAAACAAGGAATTAAAAATTTTAAAGAGAAATAAAAATTCCATTTACAAGAGCATCAGAGACATAAAACACTATGCAATAATTTACCCAAGAAGGTGCGAGGTTTGTGCACCAAAATCCACACAGTGTTGCTGAAGGAAAGACCCAAATCAATGGAAGCATCTCACGTTCATAGACCAGAGGACTTAATATTGTTGCTGCTGCTTCTGCTGCTAAGTCGCTTCAGTCGTGTCCGACTCTGTGCGACCCCACAGACGGCAGTAAAATAGCAATACTACCCAAGGGCTTCCCTGGTGGCTCAGGTGGTAAAGAATCTGACTGCAGTGGGGAAGACATGAGTTTGATCCCCTGGGTTGGGAAGATCTCCTGGAAAAGGAAATGGCAACCCCCTCCAGGATTCTTTGCTGGGCGATCCCATGGACAGAGGAGCCTGGTGGGCTACAGTCCGTGGGGTCGCACAGAGTTGGACATGGCTGAGTGACTAAACAACAGCCCCCGCTGCCAGATGCTGTTGTAAGTGTTTTACCTGCATTATCCCACTGAATGGACTTCCCTGGTGGCTCAGAGGTTAAAGCGTCTGCCTCCAATGCGGGAGACCCGGGTTCGATCCCTGGGTCGGGAAGATCCCCTGGAGAAGGAAATGGCAACCCACTCCAGTATTCTTGCTTGGAGAATCTCATGGACTGAGGAGCCTGGTGGGCTGCAGTCCATGGGGTCACAAAGAGTCAGACACGACTGAGTGACTTGACTTTACTTACTATCCCACTGAATCCTCTCTCTCATCACTCTTCACTGATAGGGAAGGTACAGCCGAAAGAGGTTAGGTACCTTGCCTGGGATCAGTAGCCTGCAAAAGCAGAACAAGAATTCTAGTCCTGTTCCATCCGTTCCCCTAGTGCTTTCCTGGGATCGTAACCCCCAGGCCATCCTCTCTGTGTTTCTGTAATCCTGAGCCACATCAACCCCGTTGTACGTCACCTCCTCCGTCACACATGAGTTGAGACGCTCACGTGCCCGTGCCAGCCCTGTCAGGCATTTTCTCTGTCTAAAACTGGCACCCCAATCAGATGAGTTGGAAGCTGCATTTGGAGTGCTAGATGTCCAGTAAATGAGTTGGTGGCTAGTGAAGGTGTGCCCTCGGCCCTGTGGCTTGTATTTAGGAGTTTCTGTCTGTCTGAGAGAGAGCTGTGAAGAACGTAAGGTGACGTGCAGTGTGCGTTATGTTGTTTTCCTTGTATGATGATTGCTGAATCGTGCAATCAGTAGGCTGAGTTTGAGTCGAGGTTGGTTAGTGTGGGTTTCTGTTTTCAAAGACCAGGAGGAACTGATACTGAGCTTGCTGACTCCCTGGCGCAGGCCAAATTTCATGCCGTCTGTAAACACCCTATTTCTAGAACATTGAACTCCCAACTGCGTGGAAATGTTTATTCTCACTCAGCCCCGTCCCAGTCCAAAGGTAATTCTCTGCCTTGATTTCAACCCCTGCATATCAAGCAGCATCCAGTCCCCATCCCGTAACCCTGGAAGTAGGCAGGAGTGTCTGCTTCTGGCATCCCACTACCCTAGGTTCTGTTCTTCTCTAAACCACAGTCCTGAAAAGGTTAAAAAACACCGTGAAGCAGGTGTAAATACCAGGACCCTCTGACAGTGGGCTGTTCTGTTGCACACCACAGCAAGGAGACAGCACCCCCCCCCTTATTGGCGATCTGCGGTGTTTTGTTTGTTCTGGCTGCACTGCGTAGCTTGCAGGACCTTAGTTCCACAGTCAGGGATGGAAGCCGTGCCCCCTGCAGTGGAAGCTTGGAGTCTTAACCACTGGACCACCAGGGAAATCCAGAGATTTGCAGTGATTGCAGATAACTTTCCCAAGGTCATGTAGTGGTCAATTTCAGGGCTGCAGGTCAGTCTAGCACTCTGCCCCCTGTATTATGCAGCCTACAGTTACAGGAGGTTACCCAATACCTGAGCCTCTGTGCCTCCCAGAGCTGAGACTGCTGTGTTCCCACAGGCTGCTTCATGGTGAAGTAAATGGATTAAACCTGAGCCCCTCTTTCTGTATTCGTGCCTAGGAGAAGAACTGCAGCCATGAAGTGACAGTGGTCCTGTTCTCTAGGACGTTTTATGATGCGAACTCTCTCGGTGAGTAACTCCTCTTATAGGACGTTTTATGATGCGAACTCTCTCGGTGAGTAACTCCTCCTCTTACAAAGTTATGTATATTTTTAATTTTTTATTTTGTACTGGGGTATAGACAATTAACAATGTTGTGATAGTTTCAGCTGAACAGTGAAGGGACTCAGCCATACATATACTTACACAAATCCCCTCCTATCCAGGTTGCTACATGACATTGAACAGAGTTCCCTTGCTGCATAGTAGGTCCTTGTTGGTTATCCATTTCAAATAGAGCAGGGTGTATCTGTCCATCCCAATCTCTCTAACTGTTCCTAAAGTTGTTTTTTTATTCAGCTTTCCGCATGTCCATCCTGATTCACTCTGTATCATTTTTTCTTTCCTGCTCCATCTCTCCCAATTTTTCAGTTAAAAGATAGAATAGAGTGGAAAATGACTCCGTCCACTGGTCAATGCAAGAAGTCTCTGGGCTGTGATCCATCTTAAAACCAACCTAGTTTTGCGCAGTGGGAGTATTGTAGCCCATGAGGTTTATCTGAGGTGCCATTATTGCTAATTGAAAACTTTTCCCAACTTAATCGAAACATAGTTATCTTTTGTGTGTGTTTGTGTGATGTAGTTCTTCAATCCAGAAGGGGGAGCAGAGAAACTGAATTTCTTCAATCTGATCTACGTATGTTGTTTTCTCTATTTCAGATGAATTTCCTGAAATAAACCGAGCCTCAATTAGGCAGGATCACAAGGGGCGATTCTATGAAGACTTTTACAAGTATGTTGGAGTGCTTTGCTTCTTTTGCCTGTTTTTCTCCTTGGTTGTTTCTTACCTAACTTAAAAAATTAACCTTTTGACTTTGGAATAATTTTAGGTTTGCAGAGAAGTAGGTCGCTAAGAGTCGGACATGACCAAGCGACTTCACTTTCACATTTCACTTTCAGCATTGGAGAAGGAAATGGCAACCCACTCCAGTGTTCTTGCCTGGAGAATCCCAGGGACGGGGAGCCTGGTGGGCCGTTGTCTATGGGGTCTCACAGGGTTGGACACGACTGAAGCAACCTAGCAGCAGCAGCAGCAGCAAAGCTAGCACAGAGAGTTCCCATGTACCTTTTACACAGTTTCCTCTGAACGTTTCCTAACCAAGGTAGCTCTGTTAAAACTCGGAGATGAGCACTGGTGTGCGCTCAGTCGCTCAGTCTTGTCTAACTCTTTTGCAACCCCATGGACTGTAGCCCCCCAGGCTCCTCTGTCCATGGGATTCTCTAGGAAGAATACTGGAGTGGGTTGCCTTTTCTTTCTGCAGGGGACCTTCTCAACCCAGGGATCGAACCCCCATCTCCTGCTTGGCAGGCGGATTCTTTACCACTGAGCTACCTGGGAAGCCCCACACTGGTACATTGCTATGAACTAAATCTCAGACTTTTCTCAGAGTTCATCAGTTTTTCCACTTAGGCACCTTTTTTTATTCCAGGATCCAATTTAGGATATCACATTGCTTTTGAACTTCCCAAGCTTTTTATTGTGAAAAATTTCAACTTCTCACAGAAAAGAAGAATGAACTAAATATAATGAACCCATACCCCCAGTTCCTGGATCAAACAGTTAATATCATTCCATGTTTGCTTCCCCTGTGTTTTTGTGTGTGTGTTAAATTTTACTTTAGAGCAAATTACAGATACTAAAGCATCTTTGTTCCTAAACAGTAAGGGGACTTTGAGATGATGATGCATCCCTGTAGGTTTAGGCATTGCAACAAATGCCCCACTCCCATGAGGAGTATTGATCATAGTCGGGGGAGGGGAGTACAAAACACGTGTTAGGGGAGGGAATATGTGGAAAGTCTCCGTAACCCTCCTCTCATTTTGCTCTTTTTTAAAGCGTCTTAACTATTGTTGGCTGTACTGAGTCTTCGTTGCGGGGCTCAGTCTGTCTCTAGTTGCGTCTAGTCGGGGTGACTCTTTGTGTGGTGCCAGCCTTAGTTGCCCAGCAGCATAAGAAGTTTTCTGGGACCAGGGATCGAACCCTTGTGCCCTGCATTGGCAGGTGGATGCTTAGCCGCTGAACCATTAGAGAAGTCCGGTCTGATAATGTTTGTTAAGCACGTTTGACTTCATCATGTATTGTATGATAAATTACCCCAGCTCCAGGCGTCCCTTCTTCCCCTTTCCGTGACACCCTGTAAGGGACC
>SJXQ01000399.1:41455-71721 GCA_006408695.1 Aepyceros melampus | reverse complement strand
GTAGGTTCAGTGCTGTCCTCTCTGCAGGGCGGGGTCCCGCTGGTCGTTGCGCATGCAGTAGGTTCAGTGCTGTCCTCTCTGCAGGGCGGGGTCCCGCTGGTCGTTGCGCATGCAGTAGGTTCAGTGCTGTCCTCTCTGCAGGGCAGGGCCCTGCTGGTCATTGCGTGTGCAGTAGGTTCAGTCCTGTCTCCTCTGCAGGGCGGGGCCCCGCTGGTCATTGCGCGTGCAGTAGGTTCAGTCCTGTCCTCTCTGCAGGGCGGGGCCCCGCTGGTCGTTGCGCGTGCAGTAGGTTCAGTCCTGTCCCCTCTGCAGGGCGGGGCCCCGCTGGTCGTTGCGCGTGCAGTAGGTTCAGTGCTGTCCTCTCTGCAGGGCAGGGCCCCGCTGGTCATTGCGCGTGCGGTAGGTTCAGTGCTGTCCTCTCTGCAGGGCAGGGCCCCGCTGGTCATTGCGCGTGCAGTAGGTTCAGTGCTGTCCTCTCTGCAGGGCAGGGCCCCGCTGGTCATTGCGCGTGCAGTAGGTTCAGTCCTGTCNGCTACCTCAGCACAAGGAAACTACCTGGAGGCCATCAACCTGTCCTTCAACGGTGAGTGAGGCGCAGCCACGGTGTGGGCATTTGCTGACCACGTGACCGTGGACCTCTCTTTACTGATGTGCAGAGACCCAGGCTGAGCCGGCCAGCTACCTACCCCCCAGATTAGCTGAAAGCAGTAACTGTATAAATCATATTTTAGGTATTTGGCCCATCGGGTTGCAGGTGCAGCATGCAGGATCTTTGTTGCATCATGTGGGAGCTTTTGTTGCAGTGCTTAGTTGCTCCATGGCACGAGGGATATTCGTTCCTCCACCAGGGATCCAACCCATGTCCCCTACACTGAAAGGCGGGTTCTTAGCCACTGGGCTGCCGGGGAAGTCCTGGTTGGATGGATCGAATGCCCGCCATTTGGTCTCGGGGCTTCTGCTGGCAGCCGACTTGCCTGTCTCATGCCGTCCTGAGGGTAAAGAGCTGTAGGCAATCCTCTGTGGGTCCTTTATTTTCCCAAAAACTGTGTTTTTATTATTTTCCACTCCATCCCTCAACTGCTTCTAAGTAATTTTTATAAATCTACCTTTTTTTTTCTTAAATGACAGAAGGAACTCATGTTCCTAGAATTCAAATACTAGAAAAGTACTTCAAGTAAAATAAAAATCTCCCCTCTCCCTCCGCTGTCAGAACCTTCCCAAGAGGAACCGTTGTTAATAGCATGATGTATAGCAGAAGCGCTCGGCCGTACACATGCATTCTCCCCCACACTCCCCACCCCTCCAGGCTGCCGTGTAGCATTTAGCAGCGAACACTGTCTTAATTAATATTTGATTCTTCTAAGTTGCAATGCAGATCCATTTATGGATGGTTTAAATTAACCGCATGAAATTTGGGCAAGGTGTCTCAGACAATAAAGAATCTGCCTGCAATGCAGGGGACGTGGGCTCTATCCCTGGGTCAGAAAGATCCCCTGGAGGAGAAAATGGCAAGCCACTCCAGTATTATTACCTGGGAAATCCCGTGGACAGAGAACCTGGTGGGCTACGGTCCATGGGGTCATAAAGAGTTGGGGACGACTGAGCGATCAGCACTCTCACTTCTCACACAAGGCTGCACAGGCTAGGTATACGACCTTGAAGAGGGGATTAACCAAGGCGACAGCGACAGAGAGCTGTACCCAAGAAGCTCTGAACATCGAAGGGGAAGGACAGGCGTGAATTCAGGCCAGGAGGTGGCAGGCGTTCTGATAGGGACGTGGGCGAATCGGGTCTGAGAGCACAGGAGCGCCGCCCCTCAGCTTGTTTCTGAGGAGCGGTGGCGTCTTCACCGGAGGACCTTTTGCTCTGTTTCAAGTGTTTGACAAGCATTACATCAACCGCAACTTTGACCGGACCGGGCAGATGTCTGTGGTGATCACACCTGGGGTGGGCGTGTTCGAGGTGGACCGGCTGCTCATGATCCTGACCAAGCAGCGGATGATAGATAACGGTAATGGCCGGGGCGCTGCTCTGCGTCCCTGTGTTTACAGCCTGGCTTAGCCTCAGGGCTCTGAGTGTCGGGACTGGGGACCTGAGTGACGTCAGGTGACAAAAAGAGTTCCGTGGTCGGTCAGCTTGGGAATGCAGTCAGGCACAGTTCCTCGTTGCCCCTGTGAAGGTGTCAGAGTGTCTTGCTTGCCTCTAAAGGACACAACTGGTGCCCTGAGTGTCCCAAATGTACTTGACGCTGGAGAACCCCTTTGGGGTTGTTTCCAGGATCCAGTGCCCATCGGCCCGTCCTGGGAAGCGCCAGAGCATCACCTGGTACTCCCTCCGTGACGTCCCCAAGCTGCACCCCCTCCCCCAGCTTGACTTGTGTTCCAACAGCAAGACGCAATTGGGAACATGAGTCCCGACGGCCAGTAAAGAGACTCTGTTAACTGACGGAATTGTTTTGCTTTTTCCTGAGCTGGCAGGGTTCCCTTTCCTCTCTGGCCTTGAAACCGTGCTCATGGCCGCATGGTGGTCTGCTCGACAGATCACGACCTGCAAGGCAGTCAGGGGCGGATTGTCAGCGCTGCTTAGCGGCAGGTGCATGGGGACTTAGCGAAGGTTAGAAAGACGGATGCACCTGTTTCTTCTTACCTGCCATGGGCAGCGCTGTAAGTCAGCTGTGTCTCGAACCCTGACCCCACTTAAATCACACGCACCCCCCAGCTCTCCCTTTTGTTCCTTAGGAATCGGTGTGGACCTGGTGTGCATGGGGGAGCAGCCGCTGCACGCTGTCCCGTTGTTCAAGGTGATTGATCTCGTACTGCTTGCTAAAAGCCAGGCTCCAGTGCAGGGTGGTCTTGAATAGTGAGACTTGGAGAAGCTGGGGGGGCTCTGGGTCCCGCCTGCTCCCCAGCTCACTTGGTCCACGCTCTCTTCCCTTTCAGCTGCACAATCGGAGTGCCCCTCACGATTCCCGTCTGGGGGACGACTACAACATCCCTCACTGGATAAACCACAGGTGAGCGAGAGCCGGACTCACTGTAGGTGATTGGGGATTCTCTTAGCTCCCTTGCCATTTTTTCTGCAAACCTGTTGAGCTCTTACCATAAAATCTTTTGTCAAGACAATGTGGAGACTTTAAGTTGTAATATTTGCTTCAGGTCTCTCTACATGCAGAGCCATGGCCCTGACATAATTACGGTCTGCGGTGAGAAGCATGAGGCCAAGTGTGAAGGACTTATTTCCACACCAGTTTCCGAGTCCCACAGCCCACAGATGGCTGATGCTGGGCCTGGGCCCCTCTGCTTGTAGGAAGCTCCCTGTGCCTCCTCTTGACTGGGACCAGGCCTCAGTGTTCCTGCTGATCCCAACTCGAGGAGGAGGTTCTAAACCACTTAGAAATCAAGACTAGCACACAGACAATTTATGGGGAAAAGGAATAGAACAATAATTTAAAATGTAACCAATGTTTCCTAGTCATTACAGAGCAAAGTTAGAATTGGAAAGATCAGTGAGGGCTGAGTGAGCGTTCCTAGGAGGGCTGATCAATGACTGGGATTCCAACTGTGTCTGGAGGTTTAGAACGAAAGGGGTTTGAGGACTACCCGGTGGTTCGGTGGTTAAGACTCTGCATTTCCACTGCAGGGGGCCTGGGTTTGATTCTTGGTAGGGGAAGTAAGATCCCACATGCCATGTGGCACTGTCAAAAAGTTTTTTTAAAAACTAAAAAAAAATAAAATGAAAGGGGTTTAAATGAGTGACCCTATCTGTTTCTTTCACAGTTTCTACACATCCAAAAGCCAGCTCTTTTGTAATAGTTTTACACCACGAATTAAACTGGCAGGAAAGAAGGTAGGTTTCATTGACCAGCAGAGCCTTTGGGGACTGTCACTGATATTGTTATTTTGGCCCTAAGATGCCCTCTGTTCCCTGGTGGTCATGAGTAGCAATTGAGAAATTCGTTTTAAGATTTTATAGTCTTCTGCATTAAATAAATAAACAGCAGGGCAAATTCCAGGAGTGATTAACTATCTGTTTAACTTTACAGCCCACCTCTGAGAAAGCAAAAAATGGCCGTGATACATGTGAGTATTTTTTTCCTTCTTTCATCACTTTTAGGAAGAGTCAACTGAGCCATGGCAACAGGATTTTGTGAGGTTGCATAAAAAGTTCAAGGCCAAGTTTGGGACCTGAATTCCCCTTGTGTGACCTTTGGAAGGTCCCTTAATGACTGCATATATTTTTGTCATTACCCACTGCAAAGTGGCTGATAACAAAACTTGTTTTTTGTTTTTTGGTTTTTTTTTTCAAAATCTTGTGTTTATTTTCCATAGGTTGGTTATAGGAATTGGTGGAAAGTTTTAAAGGACTAAATATACACATTGTGTGTGTGTGTGTGTGTGCGTATATATATATATATATGTAGTTGCTCAGTCGTGTCTGGCTCTTTGCGACCTCCATGGACTGTAGCCCACCAGGCTCCTTTGTCCATGGGATTCTCCAGGCAAGAGTAGTGGAGTGGGTTGCCATTTCCTTCTCCAACATATCCATCAAGGTGCTATTTTTTATGATTTTTTTTAAAATTCTTTTAATCAGAGTTTAAATTGCTTTACATTGCTTTACAAGTTGTGTTAGTTTCTGCTCTGCAACAGTGTGAATCAGCCGTATGCATACATAAATCTCTTCCCTCTTGAGCCTTCCTCCCACCCACCCCGACCCCACTAAGATGCTATTTTTTAACAACGGGATCACAGAAGGAAATGGTGCCATCATCTGGCCTTTACTTAGTGCTCGTAAATAGTAATTTCTCTATCATTTTGATGCAGAAATCATTTAATCTTCGCAACCTGATCATGGGTTATTATCTCATTGTTTTTCACTGGGAGATGCTGATGACGACCTATACCTTGCATATTTTGATGAAGACCATCCGAAGGCCTCTTGTTGAAGTGTGTTTTGATAACAGTTGGTATTATTTATGTGTTTCAGCTCTCGGGACCCCCAAAGAATCCGAGAATGCCCTTCCCATCCAAGTGGATTACGATGCTTACGACGCACAAGTCTTCAGGCTCCCTGGCCCCTCCCGGGCTCAGCGCCTCGGCACCTGCAGGTTCTCTGCTGGATGTGCTTTGGGGTGGACACAGAAACTAACTAGGAAAACCCGAGGCCCCAGAGGGACCTGTATGAGAGCAACCTTGAAAATATCTTAAATTAAAATTAGCCAAACGGAAGCCATACTATATATGTCGTTAGGGAGTCTGTTTTCCTGTTCTCTGGCCTAGCTGTTTGGTTAGCTATGTTTGCTATGATGAAGTGTTCGCAAATAAGGAGAGCATTCTGCTTTTTCTAGTCAAGAGGAGCAATTTGTGAAGTTCTAGAATCTTCATTTCACTGAAGATACAGTGAAGGTGTGTTAGTTACTCAGTTGTGTCCAACTCTTTGCGAGCCCATGGACTGTAGCCCACCAGGCTCCTCTGTCCATGGAGTTCTCCAGGCAAGAATCATGGAGTGGGTAGCCATTTCCTTCTCCAGGGGATCTTCCCAACCCAGGGATCGAACCCAGGTCTCCTGCACTGCAGGCAGATTCTTTATTGTCTGAGCTACCAAGTTAGATAGAGCAGTAGATCGACCCCAGTGTCCAGACTTTTTTTCGGTTTATTATCCCCAGAGGGCAAGATACTTTTCTTTCTTTAACTCTTGTGTTTGGAATTTGCTCCCTGGTGTTTGGGTCACACAGTAGTTTTTCATTGTGATGTATTTAGATTTATCAACATACTCATTTCTGGGTCTAGTGTAAGAAAGCCATCCCAGATCCAAGATGTGTATTTTGTATTTTCTCCTAGTTCTTTTAGTCTTGGTTTTTGTTTGTCTGTTTGTTTCCGACTGCACATTGTGGTATGCGATTCCCAAACCAGGGATCAGACGACACACCTCCCTGCAATGGAAACTTGGAGTCCTTACCCCTGGACCACCAGGGAAGTCCCTGTAGTCTTAGTTTTTGTGCTTAGTGATTTGTGTAGAATTTTTTTTTAGAATGTGGGAAACAGAGTTCTAGCTTTTTTTTTTTTCCCCCCTCATTGACCAAGCATTGCCAGTCTACTTTCTGCATTTCTTAGTATGGAAACTGTGCTGTAACTCAGTACCACTGGCTGGAAAAACCTCCCATCTCTTCACATCATGACAGATGGGCTCTTCGTGGCCACGTGCTCATCTTCTGTCCACTCCCCTCATCCCATCCTGATATCTGGTCCCGAGAGTGCTTAGAGCTCAGAGTAAGTGCTGTTAGCAGCAGCTCCCTGCACGTGGGTGCTACCTCAGGGCTTGGTGGTGCTTTTCTTCTGAGCATCTAAGAACACGTTCAGGGTCCAAGATCCTTGGTTTTCTTTCTTCTGACCAAAGATGGCAAGACCCAGAGACTCAGACATAGACCGTGTCCCAATCGGTGCTCTGTCTCTCCACTGGGCTGAGCATACGCTGGTGCTCAAATATTTATTGTTGGAATAATGAAATGTGCAGTCTGCCCTTGGGGTCTATCTTCAGGCTCCATTTAAGCTCTCACTTTAAAACTCTTCCAGGTAGAGAGAGAATAGCTCTGATACCACAGGGCAGCCCTGTGGGCAGTTGCTGACTCTTTCATTCTGAATTTTTGCTTCCACTGGACTTCTCTCCTCTGATCCTTCTTCCTGCCACTTCCAGAGGCTCCCCTCTCAGGGAGTTTCGTGTTTTAATAAGGGCATACTGTTTTGTTTTTCTTTTCTTTTTTTTTTTTTTTTAAGGAAACGTTCAGAGACTAGTAAAATGAACAGTTATCAGCATGTTGTCAATCTTGTTTTATCACTTTTCCCACATTTGAAATTTCGTTGGCGTATTCTAAAACAGATCTCAGATACCCTTTTTTTTTTTTAACCTGTAAATATTTCGGCGTGTGTCTCTAACAAATAAGAATTAAAAAAACAAAAAACAAAACCCAGCATGATCACAGTACCTGTGTTACTGGTAACAAAATTCACACTAATTGCTAATATCCTCTGATAGCCAGTCCCTCTCCAGACTTCCCAATTGTCTCAAAAATGCAGTTTTTGCGATTAGTTTGCTTGAGTTGGGATCTGAAGAAGATGCAGATGTGGCATTTCATCTTGTGTCCCTCCTGTGACTGTAGAGCGTCTTGCTTTTTTGTCCTCTGGCTCTTTATTTCCTTTATTATGTTTAACTTGCCCTGTCATTTCTGAGTCTCCTATAAACTGGCGATTATCTCTGGAGGCCCAATGAGATTTAGATTCAACTTCTGATGCCAGGAGATGTCTCAGCTGGTGCTGTGTGCTTCCTCTTGGATGACCTCAAGTCAAAACTCCATTCTCTGTGACGCGAGCTTGATGGTGGGATGAAGTGGCGTCAGACTGAGGGATCGAAGGCTTCTCTAAGGCTCTGATCCCAGCACTCTGGCCACGGGAGGACTGTCCATCATTTCCCCTGTTTCTTCCCGGAGCTGCTCAGGGCCGAGTACCTCCTGCGTCATCTCTCACCCAGAGATCCCATGGGGGCTTATCATTACTGCTCTTCCATGTAGCCCGGGCTGGAGACAGTGACTTGGTCTCCCGCCTGCCAGGTCTGTGCGAGAGCGGGAGAGTCACAGCCGCAAGAGCGCCAGCTCCTGTGACGTTTCGTCCAGCCCTTCGCTGCCCGGCCGGACGTGCCCACGGAGGAGGTGAGGAGCCAGGCCTCTGACGACAGCTCGCTGGGCAGGAGCGCCAACATCCTGGTGATCCCTCACCCCATCCTGCACCAGTACGAAGTCAGCAGCTCCCTGGGCTACACCAGCACTCGAGGTCAGAGGGCAGGGCTGGGCAGCCGCTTTAGTCTTTTGTTTCTTTATTCATTTTGCTGCGTCGGGTGTTAGTGGCGGCACTCAGCGCATCAGTCTTCACTGTTCGGACCTCTCTTAGCTGTGGCCTGTGTGGTCTAGGCCTCTGGCCAGGGATCGGCTCCAGGCCCCCTGCACTGGGAGCACAGAGTCATAGCCGCTGGACCACCAGGGGAGGCCCTGGACCCACTTTCTAACCTGAGTGTTTGCTTGGTGGGCATACGACATTCCCTGGGGGACCTGGTTGTAGGTTTCGGCTCTTTGATCCACTCAGGTTAGGGACCTGTCTGCCACTGGGTGGGACAGGTTGGGTCTAAATAGCGTGCCATCTCCATGCCTGGCCAAGGCTGGATACCCTCATTTCATCATTTTTCCTCCCATGAATTTATTATTTTTTAAACACAGTCACATGGATTGCTTATCATGTTCCAGGCCTCTGCATCAGTGGGAGGGGGTTTCTGTCCACCCAGTCGCCTAGGGCATGGGGTTCCTTCTCTCCCGGGATGCCATGGCCATCAGCACAGGCCTCCAGAGTCTCCACAGCAGGGGAGAAGAGAATGGAGATCATGAGTGGAGAGGTCAGTGGTCCAGGCCTTCAGGTGGAGCAGGTCACTTCTGCCTGTCTGCTGACTGGAACTGTTATGCAGCCCCAGTGCAAAGGGGCTGGAAACTGCCCTCCTCTTGTGAGCCTCAGAGGAAAATCAAACGGGTCTAGTGAACTGAACACTTTGGCTGTCTCTGCCAGGGTCCCCCCTTCTGGTCACCGAATACCTCCCTGTATTGTTCCTCCCGTATACAGAGTACACCCACCCCATCCCCAGAGGAGACAGCTCCCTGGAGTCATTGTGTCCACTCAGAGTCTGGGGTATCCAGGCAATGTGTGGTCCGCCCCGTCAGCTTTGGGTGTGGCTTCACTAGGCTAGTAATTTAGGGACCAGAACCTCCTGAAGTGTTTAAAAAGTAAACAAACCCAGTATTTCATTTCTTTATAATTTGGCGATTTCCCTCATTTCCCTCACATGTGCACCCTTCAAGGTCCTTGTTGGCCTCGGAGGCTCTCCTGCCTAGTCCTGCTCTCCCTGTGACCCTGTGCTCTCTCTCTGTGCTCCCCCCTCATCCCCACGGTAACTGGCAGATGTCCTAGAGAACGTGATGGAGCCGCCACAGCGGGATTCCAGCGCGCCGGGCAGGTTCCACGTGGGCAGCGCGGAGTCCATGCTGCACGTCCGCCCCGGCGGGCACACGCCCCAGCGGGCGCTGATTAACCCCTTTGCACCCTCGCGGATGCCCATGAAGCTCACGTCCAACAGGAGGCGCTGGATGCACACTTTCCCCGTGGGTGAGTTTTTCTTGGGAAGGAGCCCGGCCAGGAACCCTAGTCCTGGCCCGCAGCACCCGCCCCTGCTTGGCCTCAGTCAGAGACGTCACCCTTCCCTGCGCCTGGAGGCAGGGCCGCCCCGTGTGTCCTCCTTGCCTGACTCGGGCTAAGCCTCCCGGAAGGAGCCCCTGCCTCCTATGCTGCTTTCTCTTCCGTGTCTCACTTGATGTGTGTGAAACAGAGGCTCCCATGACATTCTTTCTTTCACCGTTTCTGGCTGTGTTGGGCCTTCATCGTTGTGTGCAGGCTTTCTCTAGTTGCGATGAGTGAGGGCTACTCTCCAGCTGCAGTGTGTGGCCTTCTCATTCTGGTGAATTAACTTGTGGCTCTCAGGCTCTAGAGCATGCGGTCAGTAGTTGTGGCCTGCAGGATTAGTTGCTGCAAGGCATGTGGGATCTTCACAGTCAGACCAGAGATTGAACCTGTGTCCCCTGCACTGGCAGGCAGATTCTTATCCACTGCACCACTGGGGAAGTCCCCTGCAATATTCTTAGGCGAGGCCTCACAGGACAAGCCTTGCTCAGAGAAGGCAATGTTCTGTCTGGGAGCCAGAGGGTTGAGGACATGATGTTCCTCTGTGCTGTGGCTGCCTTTCAGCCTCTCCAGTGTTCATGTCTCAGCAGCAGGAAGAGAGACAGTGTGAGGTAGAGTGTGTGGCTCTGGCTTCTGGGGGGACGATGGGTCAATGGGTCTCTGTCTGGATAGGACCATCCGGAGAGGCCATTCAGATCCATCACCAGACCCGACAGAATATGGCAGAGCTGCAGGGCAGCGGGCAGAGGGACCTGACCCACTCCTCCGCGGAGCTGCTGGAGCTGGCGTACCACGAGGCCGCTGGCAGGTGAGGCTGGGCCTGGGGCTCTGGGAGGTGCCGGGGTGGTGGCGGAACAGGCCGCCCATGACACGTCACGTCCGGGAGACTCAGGGACGTGATGGGGCTGCAGCATCACCCTTAGTCAGTCCTCTTCCCTGGGCCCATTGACACAGAGAGCCTGGGGTGTTTTTGCTAAAGATGTTCCCTAGGCCCTTGCTTTAGCTTCTGCTTTAATTCAAAACATGCTTTGTCAACCACAGAGAGGGTTACTTCTGATCCTCAGTCAAGGGTAAAAATGAATCCCAGGGCACGTGGTTCCTGCTGTGTGTTCTGGGCAGTCAGTCTGTGACTTTTGTCATTTTGCTCATCGAGGAATCCCACTGTCGGATTAATGCTGAAAGCAATGGATCCCCAAAGAATTAGAGTTATGCCTTCACTGCAGATATTTATCTTTTTAATTGTTTTTCATATTTTATTGCATTGTTTAGGATCTCAAAATAACCACTGTATAAGAATTTATTTACTAGCAGTGGTTGACAAATTGCAAATCATAAGATGGGTACTACTGACTTTCAAGTGATATTTTTGATCAAGGACTATTATGTATTTCTATATTATTAAAATTTTGCTTGATAAAAAGTAAATAAGTAAAAACAATGGAGACCAAGGCCTGTGTTTACAGAAACAAGTCTTTTTGAACTGGGTTCTAAATGTGTTACAAGGCATCCAGAGAGAGTCAGCCTAGGAAGAAAGTCATTTAAACCTTGACGTGCTCTAGCCCAGGCTGTACTGGATCTTGTGTGATGCGTTACTCTTGGCCCCCTTCCAGCCATCCCAGCATCCCATGGGCTGGATGTGGGACACAAGCAGGGCATGACCCTCTTGACCCGGTTAACGTGATACCTCTGTTGAAGCACCTCACGTCCCGCTGTGGGTATCAGCAGGGGCCTGCTTAGGATAGAGAGGGCAGGCATCTGGCACGGCGATGGGAACGCAGCTGGGGTACCAGGGTGGGAGTCTAGAGCTGGCATGTGCCCTGAATCCCGAAGCCTGGCAGCTGTGATGTGGGTCTCACTGTTTGCCAGCCCGTGTGGCCAAACGTTCAGGCCTGTTTTTGATGAAAACCCGCCAGAGACAGGGTGAGCAGGATAAAAGAGGTGATGATCCCCATTAAGCCAGGTGGCTGGGCTCTGTTTGTTCTCTGCAGGCACAGCACTTCCCGCCAGCCTGGCGACAGCACGTCCTTCTTGAGCTTCGCTGGGACGGAGGAACTCTCGGTCAGCCTGCTCAGTGGCAGTGGTGCAGGTAACCCGCCCAAGAGACGCTCTGAGCAGGCCCACCCCCGGGAGCGACATGGGGACGGAAAAGCAGGGCCATGTCTATTTCAGGATCATCTCAGCCACAATTTCGGGTGACCTATTTGGAAGCCATCCTGTATAATGCATGGAATTATAAATGGGCCGCACGTTACGTTTTAAGCTGAGAACATGTTGGTCGGGAACACATCTATCATTGGTCAGTCAGTGAGTCGTGATTGAGGGCTGCTTATGAGATCAATGTTGAGGGCTGAACCAGGCCTGGAAGCTTTCAATTATATGTGGAAGGGGACCCCTCCACCCCCATAAAAATGATCAAAGACCCAGAGGGAGCAGTGTGGTTTGCAATTGGAGAAGAGAAGGGTGGCCTTGTTGCTTACAGCAGGGGTCTCCAACCTCTGGGATCTGATCCCGATGGTCTGAGGTGGAGCTGATGTAATGGAAATAAAGTGCACAATAAATGCAATGTGCTTGAATTGTCTCAAGACCCTCCCCCTCCCTCCCCAGTCCACGGAAAAAGTGTCTTCTACAAAACTGGTCCCTGGGGCCAAAAAGTATGAGGACCACTGGCTTACAGAAGTGGTAGGCACCTCAGATGCGAAGGGGTGGTATTTGGTCAGGAGGAGAGTTAGAAGGTGCGGGATTCTAAGTGCAGGGAGGGTAGGAGCTTTTATTGATACAGGCTTTATGCTCTTTGGAAGCACTTGTTATCTGATCATTCCTGTAGGGAGTAAGTCGTTAAATACATTTTACACACGTAGCAACTTAACACAGATGTGGAAGTGTTATTCTGGTCTCTCCAGCCAGCAGCCAGCTGTCCTGCTGTTTCTGTGCTGAGTCGTATCCGACTCTCTGTGACCCCGTGAACTGTAGCCCGCCAGGCTCCTCTGTCCATGGGGTCCTCCAGGCAAGAGTACTGCAGTGGGTTGCCATGCCCTCCTCCAGGGGGTCTTCCTGACCCAGGGATCAAACTCGCCTCTCCTATGTCTCCTGCATTGAGTGCTGTTTCTGATTTCTGCACTATTCAGAGAGCCTTCACAGGGGTAGGAGAACATGAGTTTAGATGGGTGGCAGATTTTGGAAAACCTCAAAGGATAGATAGTATACCAAATGAATACGAAAAACATTAAAACTGAAAGAAACAATGAAGTTACTATTTCCTGTATCCATTTTCTGTAAGTTAACTTGCCTTTCTGAAACTTGACTTGAGGAAGACAACGGAATTGAAATTTTATAAAATCAGTTTCTGAAGTTTGCCTCCATTCACGGGTGGATTCAGCTAGTGATGTTTCTGGTGGCCTACAGCTAAGGCTTGGAAATTGGACTGGCAGTGAGAGAATTCCTAAAGTATCATAATTATTTCCTTCCTATTTCTAGTCCATCTCTCCACCATTCATTTTGAATGAGAAGACATGCTGAATAAAAGTTTAGGCTAAGATCCTTCCGACCCCTGCGCTTGGGGGCTGAGAGTGTTCCTTGGCTGCCAGGCTCTTGTAAAGTGCCTTCAGAATATGATAAAGGCAAGGGACCTCCCTGGCGGTCCAGCCGTTAAGAATCTGCCTTGCAGTGCAATGGATGTGGGTTCAACCTGCAAAGCAGCTAAGCCCGTGCCCCACAACTAGAGAGCCCGTGTGCTGCAGCAGAAATATCCCACGGGATGCAACTGAGACCCTATGCAGCCAAATAAATACTAGAAGAAAAGAACTTCAAAAAAAAGGAACATGATAAAGGCAGTGTTCCTATTGTTTTGCTAAAAGGAGCCAGTTTATAGGAACCCAGAGTTTGACCTTCCCGGCTGTTCGGGGTCAAGTTGTACGAAGGAAGGCTGCTCTGGGGCTTACGGGGACCGCACTTAGAGCGAGTTGCCTGGCAGCCTGAAGCAGGGGAACCATGGGTTCAGGTGGTAACTGCTTCAGGATTTTCCCAGGGTGGACATGGAGTATGATTCTGGGCCTGGGGGAGGCGGCTCTCATACACCCATTGATTCCTCAGAAGATGAGTCTTGGAACTATATAATCTGCTCTGGAGAAAAGAGGGAAGTTTCAGAGAAATCCTTATTTAATGACTGGTGTGGAAGGTTCTCTCTCTCTTTTTTTAAAACTATAACTGGTCAGAACTTTTTTGCAAAATGAGCCTCACTAAAACAGATTGTTTTTATCTTTCCATAGATGTGAATCCTCGGACCCAGAATAAGGATTCTCCAGAGGACAGTGTGTCTACCTCTCCAGACCCAAGTAAGAGGGAGTAACTGCTGGAGGGAGGCGGAGGTGTGGGGTGGATGGTCAAGGCACTGAGGAGGAGCAAGAGGGAGCCCTGTTTGGGGGAGAACAGCCCAGATGTTCACGTCTCAGGTGCGGGAGGGCAGTGTGGTGAGGGAAAGTCTGTAGCTTGTCTGATGGAAAGGGAGCAGCAGGGAGGCCACACGGGAAGGGCGGCCATATTCCCAGTGCTAGCTTGGCTCTGAGATGCCTAACAGTGGCTGTGGGGAGAAGTCGGAAGGAATAAGACCTGAAGCTGTTTACATCCCTGCAGTTGAAGTGTGTGTCTGGGTTGCATTTACGTTGATCATCCTTGTCTGTTGAAATAGCTGAACATCTAAATATCAGCAATAGCAAAAGACCAGAAAAAGAAGCTCTACTGCTTGATCACTGTTGGTTTAGCTCACTGTGACCAACGGATGTATGTACATCACCAAATCTTTTTTGTCCCCACTTTTAAGTAACTTAGCAATCATTTCACTAGTTCTCCAGGTCTGGCATGCTAGTCATTTTTCATGTCAATATCAAACATATTACTGTATTGTGATTTGGATAATCATGTCTATTGGTGGCCATTTGGGTGATTTCTAGTTGTTTTTTTTTATAGCATATAATGCATGGTGCCGTGGGTGTATTTTTTTCTCTTGGTTCAGATCCTTAGAATATATTCCAAAGAATAGTTGGCAGATTGATTGTTTTCTAGAAAGCTGCCAGCCTTGAGTAGATGAGCCTGTTTCTCCTCTGCAAGCCCAGCGCTGGATTTTGTCATCTGTGCTTGTCACTGTGTGTTCTGAGCTGGAACCACCTCAGAGGCTTTGGCAGGGCCTGGAGGTACTGGAGGTGGAAAAGAGGCCACCCAGACTCTTTACCCAGGGAAACAGCAGCAGCACCCAGCTAAGAACTGGGAGCTTTTCTCACCATGGGGTTTGAAGTCTCCATGTGTGCCCGTGGACCCCGTTTCTAAAAGGTTTTTATAGTCTTGAGGGTCAGGGAACTGGCAAGGGCCAGAACAGGGTAAGGAGGCACGGCAATAGAGGGCCTTGTATTTCTGGCTACCCCTTGGGGGCTCCATTTGGCGCCCACCTTCTGCTGCTGATTCTAACTGGGAAGCTCGCACAAGCTCACCCTCGTTTGCCATATGGGAAACTGGGGTGCTAACTAGGATACTGTGAACTGGCTTTGTTGTTGGTTTTTATTGAAGTGTAGTTGATTTACAATTCGTGCAACTCTGCTGTACATCAGAATGACTCGGTCACACACATATATGCGTTCTTTCCTTTATATTCTTTTTCGTCATGGCTTATTACAGGACATTTAATATAGTTCCCTGTGCTGTACATGAGGACCTTGCTGTTGATCCATTCTAAATCCATTCATAGTTTGCATCTGCTAACACCAGACTCCCAGTCCATTCCTCTCCCTTCCCCGCTTCCCTTTTGCTGTGTTTTGAGTTCTTGGGGTATTAAGGAGTTAACAAGGCCTGTATAGAGTCAGACTCATAGACTCAGAGAGTGCAGTGGTGGTTGCCAGGGCCCCAGGGGAAGGTGGGCAGGGTGCGGGGGGTTGCTAGTTGGTGGATATAAAACCAGTCCTCGTGAGATGAGTAAGGTCTCTAGAGGCCTGCTGCAGGGCCCTGTCCCAAGTTTAAGCATACTGAATTGTACACTTAAAAATTTGCTAAGGTGGTAGATCTCAAGTTAAGTGCTCTTACCACAATAAAATAAAATTCAGACCAACCAACCAGAAGTCACCCCGGGGCCTGGAGTGGAGACCATGGAGTTAGGCTTGTTGCAGGTCAGGTCATCTTCCCCAAAGCCTTGTGGCTGCATGCGGGGCATGTTTCCCGCTGGGACTCAGCTCGAAAGTCCTCCTGGCCCCTGGCCCCCAGGCTCAGGGACACTGTTTTCCTGGGGGCATGTTGGTCACTTTATGAAGGAAAGATCCCTGAGCAGAGAGTCTTCTGGTCCTGTGATCTTGGGGGGACTCAGCTCGGCCAGGTGTTTAAAGAGGTCGATGATGCTGCCATACCTGCTCAGAGGATGGGTGTCGGGGACAGCGGGCGGAAGGCCTAGGAGCCACGGGAGATGAGGCATGTGAGGGCCTCACTGGGGACACAGAGCCTGAGGCGTGGAGTATATCTGCTTCTCATTGTTCCCTTGTGTGGAGATTTGAAAAACAGTATCCGCTTACTTGACTGCAGAAGCTAACTGCCCCCTGCGTTAACTCGGTTATTCTCAGCAGGAATGTGCTGCTCACTGGGGCACATGTGGCTGCATCTGCAGACACCATTTGTTTTTGCAACCAGGCGATGCCACTCGCATCTAGTGAGTAGGGACCGGGAGGCTGCTCCCATCCTGCAGTGCCCAGGACCACCCCCTGCAGTGCCCAGGACCACCCCTCGTGACAGAGAATTATCCGGACCAGAGTAGGTCTCATGCCCCGAGGTGGGGAAGCCCTGCTTCACCGAAGCACGGGCGATCTCTGACCGACCCACAGGGTTGGGCCCGCTCTGCCGTGACAGCTCTCATTTCTAGATTGTTAAACTCCAGCTCCTAAAGTTCTAGCCTCGTAACTTTCCCAAGACTTCCTCCCTTGACTCCTTTTCCTGCCCTGATGGATCTGTGACTTACTTTTCAATCCTGAGTTCTGCTCCCCTGTGCTGTTTGCTCCAGAATCAGCTGCACCCCCCTCTTCTCCCCACCTGGCCCCTCCGCCGCCTCGGGGAGGCTCCCGGCCTGAGCCTCTCTTCTGCTCTCAGGATGTTGATTTGCTTCGATGTGTAACTCTGCCTGGCCTGCCCCTGCCGTAACCTCTCTGGACTCCCGGCTGCAGCTCCCGATCAGCAGAAAATGAAAAGTGTCAGCTGCAACTCCCATTTGCATGGTGGGATCGGATAAGCACTGCGTTGTCTAACAGCCTCTGTTTCTCTCTCTTTCTCCCTCCCCCCTCCCTTTCTCTCTCCCTCCCTTTCCTGGCAATTTGATCACCTGTCACACCACTCTTCTCCCCCCAACTCCCCACCCACATCTCACACCTGCCTGGTGACCTCACTACCTCCCTCCCTGTTCACACGAGGCAGTTCTGACGCTGTCTGCTCCCCCTGTAGTGCCAGGCTTCTGTTGCACAGTTGGTGTGGACTGGAAGTCACTCACGACTCCCGCGTGCCTCCCTCTCACCACGGACTACTTCCCCGACCGCCAGGGCCTACAGAACGACTACACGGAGGGCTGCTACGATCTCCTCCCAGAGGCTGACATCGACAGTCAGTGACAGAGAGAGGGTGCCTGGCTTTTGCTTCTCCCGAGACTGGTTTGCAAACCTTCAGTTTCACACACCACCATGGATGGGCTCACAGGGATGGAGCTGAGGACTGGGGACTCTGTCACTGTGCTCCTGGCATGTCGTGTGAACGCCATCTATCTTTTCAGGAGGGACGAGGAGGGTGTGCAGATGACGGCCCAGCAGGTATTTGAAGAGTTCATCTGCCAGCGGCTCATGCAGGGTTACCAGATCATCGTTCAGCCCCGTGCACAGAAGCCCAGCCCTGCTGGCCCACCGCCACTCAGCAGCAGCCCACTCTACAACCGGGGTGAGGTTCCACTGCAGACCCTAAGTTCTCTCCTCTACTCAATTTGTGCAAACAAGTCCTTAAGATAGTAGGGAATACATACACTTAAAGTCATTGTCTTTCAACACACATTTTTTTTGATCTAGTAATTTCATATGTTTATGTATACTGATATATAACATATTAGTGCATCTATATAATGGCATATTTGTACAGATATTCTCTGTTGTATTGCTTACCCATTTTTTTTTCTATTTAAAATTTTTACTTTATACAAGAATTAACATCTCCTCTGGGTTCAGACTTGCCTTAAAACTCTCTTTAATTTCCAACTCTCATTTTAAGGAAGAGGGTATGCCTAAGTTCAGCAATGTTCCAGCCTGGCTTGAGAAGTACCTTGGGTCCCAGGTGGCTGAGCAGGGTTGAACTGTGAAACTACAGGGTGAATATTCCCGTCTCAGAGGCCTGGGTCTATTTCTTGCACAGTGCCTGACACAGGAGGTCCTCTAATGCTGCCTGAACCTGGTTTATGCTTGTTCGCCCCTCCTTCCTTATTATTCCCTCCTTCCCGCTGCAGCTCATTGCAGCTCAGTGACTTGAAGCCAACATGGGTCATCCGTGAGTGGCAGAGGCTAGTGAGTACAGAGGCTCCGTGGTGCTGGCGGAGTTTGAGCTGGGCTCTGGAGGTCTCCCCTGGAACAAGTCCAGCAGCGAGATTACATGAGGGGCCTGGAACCAGAGAGCGGCGGCCACTCCTGGAGCCATCACGGAGCATCTCTTCGTCCCTTGCTTCCTCCTTGTAGCTAAGGAACACCCGACCCTGCTCCCTAGACGGCCAGAACCAAACCTCAGGCAGCTTTGGTTCCACTAAAGCTCCTCCAGTCAGAAGATCAAAGAAGCATGGACCTGTCAATGGAGGCTTAGTGGTCTTGTGTCCAGGCCCCATTGTTTACCATGAAGCTGTGGGTTCCTCTGGGTTTTTTCTAAAAGCCTCTTGTGATAGGTATCACGTGATGTTGCCTTCTCATATTATAGACTCTTCTAATAACCTTTCTGATAACTTCAGCTTCATCTTACTATCTTCCACCATGGAAGCAACCATGCCTTGCATAGGACAGCATGGGTCTATGAACTTATGATGGCGTTTGGCCATTCATTCATTCATTCATTACATCATGTGTTCATTATTTCACACACTCATTCATTATTTCACTCACTTTATTCATTCATTCCTCATTTCACTACTTCATTCATTTATTAGTTCACTCATTCATTCATTAGTTCATTATGTCACTCATTCATTCACTCATTATTTCATTAGTTCACTCATTTGCTCGTTCACTCATTCATTAGTATTTTTGAAGCTCCTGCTCTATAGAACAAAATAACATTAGTCAAACTATGAAATACAATTCTATGTTATGATAAAGACCTTGAAAGAAAAATCAAAATGCTTGCCCAAGATTATTTAGTATGGGATTATTTAATATGGGATTTGGTCTGAAGAGTCAGGGGCAACTTCTTTGAGGAGGTGATGTTTGAGCCGCAGCCTGAAACCCATGCAGGAGTTTTTCGTGTGAGAGGAGAGGAGTGGAGGGCAGAGCATGCTACGCAGCAGGATTAATGTGTGCAAAGGCCCTGTGGTGGAGACCTTGTGAGACTTTCCGGGCACCTAAAAGACAAGTGTGGGGAGTACCATGAGCAAGCCAGCAATGTGGCTAGAGACATCAGGAGACCCGGCTGCACGCACCACGTGAAGGATTTTGTTGCTACCCTAAACACCCTGGTAGGAATTCCCCTTTCGTGTTAGTGGACCCATCGAGGTTGCCTTTTCTCTGAACAGGCACTTTATAAGGTGCTACTGAAAATACGAAGATGAACAAGATTTGGGCCCTGGCCTCCTGGAACTTTTACTTTGTCAGGGAGTGAGACACACACACACAAGGAGCTATATCCAGGGTAGAATTCACCATTGATGGGGTCTGATAGCTTTCTGAAGAAGGTGGCACTTGATGGTAACCTTAAACAATCTTTAGGAATTTGATGGTGAGAAGGCAGAGACAAGATGGAAGAGAAGGCAGAAGAAGCAACAGGAGCAGATGTTTGGAGAAGGAAATTTGAGCGAATAAATAAGTGGTGGCTCCACTGCATGTGGGATCTTAGTTCCCCGACCAGGAATCGAACCCATGTCCTCTGCAGTGGAAGCAGAGTCTTAACCACTGAGCTACCATGGCAAGCCCCAGTAACTAATCCTTTAAGTCTGAGACATGGTGTAGCAGAGTGGGCGTCATGGGCTGGGTTGGCTGCCCTGCGGCCGAGGGTCTCAGATGCCAGGTGGCAGCTTGTGCCTGAGAAGAGTGGAGTTCCATTTAGGTCAGTTAGCATCCAGCTTAGAACTTCCCTTCACAGAGGACAGGGCATCATGTTGTTCAGCCTCTAGTGTATCATCCAGATGCTGTCGGTACCCCTGACTCCAACCCCCTGCTGGCTGGTTCAGTAACAGAAAAATCTTTCACTTTCAGGACTTTTTTTTTTTTTAACCAAGAGTATTTCTTTTCCACAAAATTGTCAAACTGAAAGTCTTGCGTCCTTTGTCTCTCCTTTTTTGAATCTATGTGGAAGAGAAGCAATTGCCTTTTAAAGGAAGGACCCTCAACCAGATGGAGGAAATTCTTTTTTTCCTTATTAGGCCTTGTGTCCCGAAACCGCCCGGAAGAGGAAGACCAGTACTGGCTGAGCATGGGCAGAACTTTCCACAAATCACACTGAAAGACAAAATGATCACAGTGACCCGCTACCTTCCCAAGTGAGTCCTGGCTGTTTAACATTTTCAGCTTCTGTCCTAGGTCATGTCCACCTTCTAAGTGATGTTTATAACACTTACTGTCCACATACTGAATTACATGTATATTCAAACCGGGGAGATTGAGTAGTTGTTGTTTTAGAGTTACTATTTTGTTCCCCAGAGGTTTTTTTTTTTTAATTTTTATGTATTTATTTTTGGCCCCACTGGGTCTTCACTGCTTTGCAAGGGCTGGTTGGGGCCAGCAGGGGCTGGTCTGGTGTCTGGGCTAGTGGCTGTGTGTAGGCTTCTCATTGCAGTGACTTCCTTTGTTGCAGAGCACACGCTCTAGGTGCTTAGGCCCCAATAGTTGGGGTGCATGGGCTTAGTTGCTCTGCTGCATGTGGAATCTTGCTGGACCAGGGATCTAACCAGTGTCCCCTGCACTGGCAGGCGGATTCCTATCCACTGTACCACCAGGAAAGTCTGCTTTCTGGGGCTGTGTTTGATGGTTGCAGCTCACCTATTTCTGAAAGGGATTTGACTCAGCTTACAGTGTTTAGCATGAGTCTTAACACCCCAATTGAAAACAAAGAATATGATAGAAGAATAAGAAGGTTTCGGTTCAGTCAGTCAGTCGTGTCCAACTCTTTGCAAACCCCATGGACTGCAGCACACCAGGCTTCCCGTCCATCACCAACTCCTGGAGTTTACTCAAACTCATGTCCATTGAGTCGGTAATGCTGTCCAACCATCTCATCCTCTGTTGTCCCCTTCTCCTCCTGCCTTCAATCTTTCCCAGCATCAGGGTCTTTCCAAGAAGACAGTTCTTCGCATCAGGTGGCCAGAGTATTGGAGTTTCTGCTTCAACATCAGTCCTTCCAATGAATTCAGGACTGATTTCCTTTAGGATTGACTGATTTGATCTCCTTGCAGTCCAAGGGACTCTCAAGAGTCTTCTCCAACACCACACTTCTAAAGCATCAATTCTTCAGCGCTCGCTTTCTTTATAGCCCAACTCTCACATTCATACATGACTACTGGAAAAACCATAGCTTGACTAGACAGACTTTTGTCAGCAAAGTAATGTCTCTGCTTTTTAATATGCTGTCTAGGTTGGTCATAGCTTTTCTTCCAAGGAGCAAACTTCTTTTAATTTCATGGCTATAGTCACCATCTGCAGTGATTTTGGAGTCCAAAAAAATAAAGTCTCTTACTGTTTCCATTGTTTCCCCATCTATTTGCCGTGAAGAGGTAGGACTGGATGCCATTCATTTTCTGAATGTTGAGTTTTAAGCCAGCTTTTTCGCTCTCCTCTTTCTCTTTCATCAAGAGGTTCTTTAGCTCTTCTTCACTTTCTGCCATAAGGTTGGTGTCATCTGCGTATCTGAGGTTATTGATATTTCTCTCGGCAATCTTGATTCCACCTTGTGCTTCATCCAGCCCAGCGTTTCTCATGATGTACTCTACATAGAAGTTAAATAAGCAAGGAGACAATATACAGCCTTGACATATGCCTTTCCCAATTGGGAACCAGTCTATTGTTCCATGTCCAGTTCTATCTGTTGCTTCTTGACCTGCATACAGATTTCTCAGGAGGCAGGTCATGTGGTCTGGTATTCCCATCTCTTGAAGAATTTTCTACACTTTGTTGTGATCTACACAGTCGAAGGCTTTGGCATAGTCAATAGAGCAGAAGTAGATTTTCTGGTTTAAAAAGTGAGAAATCTCCATTACCAGTCCCCCGAGATGAGTTGGTTACTGTGGTTGAATGCCAAGTATATTGAGAAAGAAAAGGCACAGAAGAGTTGTCGGATATCCCTGTTTGGCCGTTTGTTTTTCAGGTACCCGTACGAGTCTGCCCAGATCCACTACACCTACAGCCTCTGCCCCTCCCATTCCGACTCAGAGTTCGTCTCCTGTTGGGTGGAATTCTCACATGAGCGACTGGAGGAGTACAAGTGGAATTACTTAGATCAGTACATCTGCTCTGCCGGCTCCGAGGACTTCAGGTTAGAGAGCCAAGTTGGCTTCCTACCATCGTGGCCTGCCACATGTCTGTAATTTAATGCCTCCGCCCTTCCTCCTGATTGTAAAATGAGGACATTTTTAGAGGAAAAAAAAAAATGGAGGGAAAAACACATCTGGATTGGGTTAAAAACTCAGTGATGAGATGGATGGGGACGATCACACAGCAGCGTGAATGTGCTGGGTGCCACTGAATGTGCCCTTGAAGGTCATTATAACGGTAAATGTTGTTGCATGTGTTTTACCACATGGAGCAACAAACAGCAAAAAGCCCTGGTGAAGATGCACCCTTTGGTGGGATGTCCGTGCACTTCACGTCTTCCTGACTGCTTGTGACTGTTTTTTTAATTGAGGTACAGTAGATTTATAATGTCATGTTAATTTCTGCTATACAGCAAAGTGGTTCAGTTATACATGTATTATATTTTTAATATTCTTTTCCATTATGGTTTATCCTGTGAATGTGAAAGTGTAGTCACTCAGTTGTGTCCGACTCTTTGCAACCCTTGGACTGTAGCCCACTAGGCTCCTAGAATTCTGGAGTAGGTTGCCATTCCTTTTTCCAGGGGATCTTCCCCACCCAGGAATCGAACCTGGGTCGCCTGTATTGCAGACAGCTTCTTTACCATCTGAGCCACCAGAGAAGTGCCCCCTCCATGGTTTATCCTAGGATTTAAAAAAAATTTTTTTTCCACTTTATTGAGGTATAATTGACAAAAGTAGTATATATGTAAGGTGTACAGTGTGACGGTTTCGTGTAAATGTACATTTTTTCCTTTTTTTTAATTGGAGTATAGTTGGTTTATAGTGTTGTGTTATCAGGTATCCAGCAAAGTGAACCGGTTACACACACACACACGTCCGCCCTTTTAGATCCTTGTCTCGTATAGATCGTCACAACATCTCGCGTGGAGTTCTTGTGCCGTACAGTGGGCTCCTGCTCGTCATCTGGTTTATATATGGTGCTCTATCACTCAGCCGTGTCTGACTCTCTGCGACCCCGTGGTCTGTAGCCTCCAGGCTCCTCTGTCTGTGGGATTTCCCAGTCAAGAGTACTGGAGTGGGTTGCCATTTCCTTTTCCAGGGGATATTCCTGGCTCAGGGATCGAACCTGGGGCTCCTGCAGTACAGGCAGATTCTTTACCAACTGAGCCACCAGGGAAGCCCTATTTAGCCGCAGTCCATGGGGTCACTAAGAGTCGGGCACGACTGAGCAACTTCACTTTCACTTTTCACTTTCATGCATTGGAGAAGGAAATGGCAACCCACTCCAGTGTTCTTGCCTGGAGAATCCCAGGGACAGGGGGGAGCCTGGTGGGCTGCCGTCTATGGGGTGGCACAGAGTTGGACATGACTGAAGCGACTTAGCAGCAGCAGCAGCAGCAGCAGTGTGTATATGTCAATCCCAGTCTCCCAGTTTGTTTCTCCCCACTCTCTTTCCTCCTTGGTAACTGGTTAAGTTTGTTTTCTACGTCTGTGATTCAATTTCTATTTTGCTCATTTGTGCCATTCTTTCAGATTGCACATTTAAGTGATATCATGTGATATTTGTCCTTCTCTGACTTACTCCACTCATTGTGATAATATCTAGGGCAATCCATGTCGCAGTAATGGCAGTATTTTTTTTTTAATTAGAGGCTAATTACTTTACAATATTGTGGGTTTTGCCATATATTCACATGACTCTGCCATGGGTGTACATGTGGTCCCCATCCTGAACCCCACTCCCACCTCCCTCCCCATCCCATCCCTCAGGGTCATCCCAGTGCACCAGCCTTGAGTGCCCTGCTTCCTGCATCGAACCTGGACTGGTGATCTGTTTCACATATGATAATATACATGTTTCAATGCTATTCTTTCAAATCATTCCACCCTCGCCTTCTCCCACAGACTTCAAAAGACTGTTCTACACATCTGTGTCTCTTTTGCTGTCTCGCATATAGGGTCATCATTACCATTTTTCAAAATTCGATATATATGCATTAGTATACGGTATTGGTGTTTTTCTTTCTGACTTACTTCACTCTGTGTAGTAGGCCCAGTTTCATCCACCTCAGAATTGATTCAAATGCATTCTTTTTAATGGCTGAGTAATATTCCATTGTGTATATATACCACAGCTTTTTTATCCGTTCCTCTGCTGATGGACACCTAGGTTGCTTCCTTGTCCTGGCTAGTATTTCATTCTCTTTTATGATCACAGGCTATTGAATATAGTTCTCTGTGCTGTGCAATAGGACCTTGTTGTATATGCATTCTGTACATAAAAAGCTTTCTGATGTCTTGTTTTTAACTTTTCATTTTTATGCATGTTTTATGGTTGTGATGATAAAAGGCTGCCATGACACTGGGCCTGGGTGCAGAGAAGCATTCCAGTGTCTCTAGGGTAAAAGGGAAGAGCAGCCTTGGAGGTCTTCCCTTGGAGCCTGCAACCTCAGATGGGCATGCGCTCCCAGGCAGGACCCTCCACACCCCACTCTGGAGGTGGGGGTGGAGGTGGCGGTGGGGGGTTCTGAGATGGATGCACCTCACTGGAGGTGCTTCTGTCACTGGCTTCGTCGCACCTCCTCCGGCTTGGCCGCACCTCCGCCTCCTTTCCCACTGTATCCCTCCGCAGCTTAATCGAGTCCCTGAAGTTCTGGAGGACACGCTTCCTGCTGCTGCCGGCCTGCGTCACCGCCACCAAGCGCATCACGGAGGGAGAGGCCCACTGCGACATCTACGGGGACCGGCCACGGGCCGACGAGGAGGAGTGGCAGCTCCTGGACGGCTTCATCCGCTTCGTGGAGGGCCTGAACCGCATCCGCCGGCGGCACCGCTCGGACCGCATGATGCGGGTGAGGCCCCGGGGCCCCTCGCGGGCTGCGCCGGCTGTGGGCTGCAGGCAGGGACGGCCTCCTCTCGAGTCAGCGGCCCCTCCCCGGCCAGTTCTTTATCCCACAGCCACCCAGAGATCGTCTTCAGTCCAGCAGAGTGGGTTCTCCCTCAGTGCAGGATGAAGTGGTTGGTGGTGGGAGAAGAGGGGGAAAGCTCCCTGCCCGAAGACAAAGCCCTCCATGACTCCCTGCAGGGTTCTCAGCGTCAGGCACAGCTGCCTGTGTGCCCTGGTGCCGGATTGCTCAACAGCAGCCATGTCACTTCAGGCACTTGTAGAGTTTTCCCGCACCCTCGGGCCTCCTTTCAGTGACCCACTCCCCAGTGAGGATGCTGAGGCTTGTCGGGGTGATGAGAGGATGTGTCTGAGGACACCCAGCGGACAGAGGGCTGATCTGGGATGATTTGGCCGTGTGCACGCTGGTGTGCCTATGCACACAGGTCTCTGAGTTTTATAAATGCGTAGCTTCACGTCACCACCATCATCGCCACGGTCAGGACACAGAATAGTTCCGTCACTCCCAGGAACCCTCTCCCAGCACCCTTCAGAGTCACGCTATCTCTCCATCTCTAACCCTGGTGGACACTGGTCTGTTCTCCATCACTCTACAGTTGTCTTTTCCAAATATCCTATAAATGGAATCATACGGCATGTAATCTTTCCAGGCTGCGTTCTTCCCCACAGTGTAACACCTTTGGGATTCATCTTAACTGTCGCTTGACTCCACAGTTCATTCTTTTCCATTGCTGAGCAATGTTTCATCATCAGTCATGATTTTACTTTTTGTTTTTAACCTCAAGTTCAGCTGTCTTCTGTACACAGCATCATTTCCAAGAGAGCTGTGTAGTGGAAAGAACCTTGGTTTTGGAGTCAGTCAACTGGACATGGAACAACAGACTGGTTCCAGATAGGAAAAGGAGTATGTCAAGGCTGTGTATTGTCACCCTGCTTATTTAACTTATATGCACAGTACATCATGAGAAACGCTGGGCTGGAAGAAGCATAAGCTGGAATCAAGATTGCCAGGAGAAATATCAATAACCTCAGATATGCAGATGATGCTACCCTTATGGCAGAAAGTGAAGAGGAACTAAAAAGCCTCTTGATGAAAGAGGAGAATTAAAAAGTTGGCTTAAAGCTCAACATTCAGAAAACTAAGATCATGGCATCTGGTCCCATCACCTCATGGCAAATAGATGGGGAAACATGGAAACAATGGCTGACTTTATTTTTCTGGGCTCCAAAATCACTGCAGATAGTGATTGCAGCCATGAAATTAAAAGACATTTACTCCTTGGAAGGAAAGTTATGACCAATCTAGACAGCATATTCAAAAGCAGAGACATTACTTTGCCAACAAAGGTCCATCTAGTCAAGTCTATGGTTTTTCCTGTGGTCATGTATGGATGTGAGAGTTGGACTATAAAGAAAGCTGAGCGCCGAAGAATTGATGCTTTTGAAGTGTGGTGTTGGAGAAGATAATCTTGAGAGTCCCTTGGACAGCAAGGAGATCCAACCAATCCATCCTAAAGGAGATCAGTCCTGGGTGTTCTTTGGTAGGACTGATGTTGAAGCTGAAACTCCAATACTTTGGCTACCTGATGTGAAGAGCTGACACATTGGAAAAGACCCTGATGCTGGGAAAGATTGAGGGCAGGAGGAGAAGGGGATGACAAAGGATGAAATGGTTGGATGCCATCACTGACTCGATGGACATGGGTTTGGGTGCACTCCTGAGTTGGTGATAGACATGGCAGTTGGTACAGGCCTGGCATGCTGCAGTTCACGGGTCGCAAAGAGCTGGACAAGACTGAGCAACTGAACTGAACTTCACTTTTCTGAGACTTAGTTTCTTTTTTCCATAATGTAGATGTAACATTGTTTACTTCCTCAAACTGTGATAAGAGTAAAATGTAAGTAAACCGCCTCAAGGAGTCAGTTTGTTTTGAGCCTGACAGCTACTTGGGACTTTTGGTTTGAACAAAAAGCTGTTTCCTGGCATTTCCGGCTCCTGGGTCTCATCCTCCTGGACTGTACTGATGGGTTCCCAGAACCTGAGGCACAGCGGACACAGCAGCATCTGATGGCCTGTTTCCTTCTCTCTGCTCTAGAAAGGGGCCACCATGAAAGGCTTGCAGATGGCCGGGCCCATCCCCACGCACTCCCTCGAGTCGGCCGGGCCCCCAGTTGGGAAGAAGGGAACCTCAGCTCTGTCTGCCCTGCTGGAGAGGAGGCCAGTCAGAAGTAAGTGCCCGGTGGAGGGAGACACCTCCACGCCCCACAGGCCCAAGTGCGGTGAAGTGTTGGTGCTGTCTGCCAAGGAGCCAGTAGTTCACAAAAGACAGGCAGGTGAAAAGAAAGGTTCATACATGGTAAGTGTTGAATGTCATGAAATAGGCCAGAATTTATAAACTTGAAGTCTGGAGCTTGATTTGAAACACAGGTACAATTGGTTTGGTCCACAATGTTTTTTTTTTAGTGATTGCAGCCATGAAATTAAAAGACATTTACTCCTTGGAAGGAAAGTTATGACCAATCTAGACAGCATATTCAAAAGCAGAGACATTACTTTGCCAACAAAGGTCCATCTAGTCAAGTCTATGGTTTTTCCTGTGGTCATGTATGGATGTGAGAGTTGGACTATAAAGAAAGCTGAGCGCCGAAGAATTGATGCTTTTGAAGTGTGGTGTTGGAGAAGATAATCTTGAGAGTCCCTTGGACAGCAAGGAGATCCAACCAATCCATCCTAAAGGAGATCAGTCCTGGGTGTTCTTTGGTAGGACTGATGTTGAAGCTGAAACTCCAATACTTTGGCTACCTGATGTGAAGAGCTGACACATTGGAAAAGACCCTGATGCTGGGAAAGATTGAGGGCAGGAGGAGAAGGGGATGACAAAGGATGAAATGGTTGGATGCCATCACTGACTCGATGGACATGGGTTTGGGTGCACTCCTGAGTTGGTGATAGACATGGCAGTTGGTACAGGCCTGGCATGCTGCAGTTCACGGGTCGCAAAGAGCTGGACAAGACTGAGCAACTGAACTGAACTTCACTTTTCTGAGACTTAGTTTCTTTTTTCCATAATGTAGATGTAACATTGTTTACTTCCTCAAACTGTGATAAGAGTAAAATGTAAGTAAACCGCCTCAAGGAGTCAGTTTGTTTTGAGCCTGACAGCTACTTGGGACTTTTGGTTTGAACAAAAAGCTGTTTCCTGGCATTTCCGGCTCCTGGGTCTCATCCTCCTGGACTGTACTGATGGGTTCCCAGAACCTGAGGCACAGCGGACACAGCAGCATCTGATGGCCTGTTTCCTTCTCTCTGCTCTAGAAAGGGGCCACCATGAAAGGCTTGCAGATGGCCGGGCCCATCCCCACGCACTCCCTCGAGTCGGCCGGGCCCCCAGTTGGGAAGAAGGGAACCTCAGCTCTGTCTGCCCTGCTGGAGATGGAGGCCAGTCAGAAGTAAGTGCCCGGTGGAGGGAGAACCTCCACGCCCCACAGGCCCAAGTGCGGTGAAGTGTTGGTGCTGTCTGCCAAGGAGCCAGTAGTTCACAAAAGACAGGCAGGTGAAAAGAAAGGTTCATACATGGTAAGTGTTGAATGTCATGAAATAGGCCAGAATTTATAAACTTGAAGTCTGGAGCTTGATTTGAAACACAGGTACAATTGGTTTGGTCCACAATGTTTTTTTTTTTGGTTGTTGTTAGTGGGTTGATTTTTTGTTTGTCTATTTTTAATAGACTTTTCTGTCTTTAGTTCAGTTTTAGGTTCAAGGCACAATTGAGCAGAAGGTGCAGAGGGGTCCCATATACAGCCTTCCCCACCACACAGCATCCACGTCCCTCACTGAGCAGCACATTTGATGCAACTGATGGGCCCAGAGTGGCCCGTTTTGGTGTTTCACACTCTGTGGGTGTGGTGGTGGTTTAGTCTGGTCATAATTCGTGTCTGACTTTGCAATCCCACAGACTGTAGCCCACCAGGCTCCTCTGTCTGTGGGTATAGATGAACTTACAATGACACATAGCCACCATTAGAGAGTGGTTTCTTTACCCAAAAAACACAGGATATTTGAGCCAATTTTTTTGTTTGTTTGTTTGAAGAGTTCATATAAAAATCTTGACTTCTGGGGCCTGGAGGTCCAGTGGTCAAAACTCTGCGCTTCCACTGCAAGTGGCATGGATTCAGTCCCTGATTGGGAAACTAAGATCACACGTGCTGCACAGCCAAAATAAATAAATAAATAGTAAAAAAAAAAAACCAAAAAAACCATTAAAAAAATCTTAATTTCTTAGTGAATTCCTGTATGAAAAAATAGATAACATATACCTACATGATGCGTGGTTATATGAAAAATATAGACAATGTCATACAAAGGTATGTTACATATAATATGTAATATTCGCTTTGCTTGAGCCCGTGGAGACTCAGTTAGCACTGGGTCCCATTCAAGCCTGGCCACGGTGGGTGGCCTGGCACTTTGGGTGGGCCTGTGCCCTGGTACACGTGGAGCCAGCGCACCCTCTGTGCTTGCACTTGACTTGGTCCCTCAGTCCGCCACCTGACCAGCTTCTCTAGGCGTTAGAGTGTGTGGTCCCTTCGTGAAGAGCAGGCGCTGCAGCTCTCAGGACCCCAGAGGGATCCCATTTTGCTTTGGGATGTGGGATTTAAGATGTCTTTGTAGGAAGGGATGCATTTATTCCTGGGGAGATGGGACTTGGGGAAAAGGAGAAAACATTCACCAGCCTTAACCCCGCCCCCTCCACCCTTCCAGCCAGATCAAGTCCCTTCTGTGCTCCCTGGCGTCTGTCCGGTGGGCTGGGGGGTTCCGAGCCTTGCCTGCAGGAGCCCACAGATGTTGAGCTTTCAGAAGGTAATGTGAGTGAGCTTGTGGCCCAGGGGGAGATAACAATTGCAAAGACAGCGTGGGAAGTCAGACTCGAAGCTGTTCCTACATGTTCCCATAGCAAGAGCGGTCGTTTGAAAGTTTCTTTATTTTAATGTAAAATTTCAAACATTAAAAAAAAACCTAGATTCACATAATAAATCCCCTTTTACCCATCACCCAGCTTCAGTGATTGTTAACTCAGGGCCAGTCTTGTTTCATTTATATCCCACTTGCTTCTCTTCCTTTTTATTTCGTATAAAACCCCAGACATCTCATCTCTTTCTCTATAAGATTAAGATAAGTGCTCTTAAAGCCGTAATACCGTAATTCACCTAAGAAGTCACAGCAGTTCCTTAATATCGTGAAATATTCATGCAGCATCTTTGGCAGAAGTGGTGTTTTCAGAGATGGGTCCTGCATATGGGAAGGCCTGGTGGATGGGCTCAGGAGGCAGAGGCCTCACTGGTCCAGGCGAGAGGCAACAGAGGCTGGAGGCAAGGA
>SJXQ01000399.1:0-37106 GCA_006408695.1 Aepyceros melampus | reverse complement strand
GCTGAAGCAGATTCCAGGAGAGCTCACTCTTTGGTGAACAGAACGCCCATCAGTTTGCATAGACTCCTGAGAAGTAGTCAGACGGGAGTGTCCTGGGAGACAGAAGCCAAAACCTGGGACTTTGACCCCTGCACGGGATTGGCGGGTACCGCAGAGCGGCTGAAAACTCTACTGGGCAGGCTTGTCCTGCCCTCGGAGAGCAATAGGTACGACTCTTGTCAGCTCCTTCTCCCCAGAAATTCAGAACCTGAGATCGTTCTCATGTGGCCGCACGTTCCCTCATCTGGTTTCTCTCACTCAGAGACAAAGCAGATTCAATAGATTTTTTTATTTTTCAACACTGTGGCCAACTTATATATCCATCTGCCTATTTATTTTTCTCCCACATCATGAAGATTTCTCCGTCTCATTATTTCTCCAAAGCATGATTTAAAAAAAAATAACTACATAATATTTCATCAAGTGACTAGACCTTCATTTGTTTAAAACAACATGTATGTGGTTTCTGATTTGTAAAAATAGTTTTTGGTAAGCATTCCGTAAGGTTTTTATAATTATTCTGCAGTGTATCACAATTTCAAATAATGCTGCAACAGCCTTGCACACAATTATTTGATCACATCTCTGATTATTTCTTCAGGATAAGTTCCTAGAATTAGATGACTAGGATGGAGGGATTAAAATCTCGAGAAAAGTAGCAACTGAGGCTGCAGGCAACTTGGGGAATACATAGACCTGAGACAGCAAACCTTAAGAAATATTTTAGTCTTTGTGGGCTAAGAGGCAGGACCCAGGTCATCCTGTGGACTCTTCCTCCATCATTTAAAATTTGAAAAGCTCTCAACTCACAGATTGAAATAGCCAGGGGTCCAGATTTTTTTGCAGGCTGTTCTGCAAGCCCAGCTCTAAGACAGTGGCTCTGGGTCCAGTCCCCAGTGTAGTCTGTGCGTCAGGAATGACCCGTCAGTGAAGGAAGTCTTTTCATCTGTCCTCACGGGTGCCTCGCGTCAGCACGTCCGCTTTGTGTGTTCTGGCAGAGGAGGGGAGCAAATAGAGCATGGGAACACACAAACGCCTGTGTGCTGTGCACAGGATTAGAAGCCGGGTGGGGCCCGTGCTGAGAAGTGAGAGATTACAGAGCCGCAAGGAGTAGGGTTAACATATGCCAGTGACCAAACAGGAGACTGTTGTCCACAGCACTCCCCTCATCATCCGGCTAGACAGCGAAGTCCACACAGGTGGCCATGGGCCTGCCGGGTATAGATTTCCGAGTGGTCCGGGGGAGGCAGAGGGGTCGGGAGACGGCCCGCCACTGTCTCCAGGGAGACTCCTGCACGTCAGGACACGTGGGGGGTAACCGCGTGCACGTTTCCGCGGCTTGTTACTGGAGCTTGTGGCTGATGGGCCGGGACAGCAGTCCTGGTAAAACAGTGAAATACTTGAGTGATTCTCCTTTTAGAATTAAAGAAAAGTTGTAGGCAAGCAGAGACCTTCAGGTATATGGAGTACTATTTCCGAATTTCAGTGATGACATAAAAAGTGCAAAGATTTTGAAGGGACAAGAGGATATGTCTTGACCTTAAGAAGGAAGAGGGGAGGGAGATGTGATTAGAAAAGTTCTCTCTGCCGTTTATGTTTGAAGTCCACGGCAACCTGAACCCCGCAGGGATGGCGGGGAGGCTGCTCCAGGAGCCCCTGCTGGTGAGCACACACGTGTCTGACAGTATAAATGTTTCAGCGGCTTCGTGGTGTCATTACACAACCAGTAGAGGAGAAGGTACTGTTGCTTCTGTGTCCCTGGTTCGCTTGGAACATTTAGCAAGAACTTTTCCTGCATTGAATTCTCTTCTCCCATCTGCTGCTGTGTTTAGTAACAGGTGGAAGCACAAGCTTCAGGTGTCCGTGTATCACCCAGAAGCCTGGGGGTCTCGCCACCAGGCCAGGACGCTGCCCCCAATCCTGCCCTGTGCCCCTCCACGCACAAGCTGCCCTGCAGCCTTCCGGTCCCCTTGGCATGGGTCTGAAGGACGTTCAGAGCTATGTGGGACGCAGGCGTCCAAGCTGGGCTCTGATGAGACCTGGCTCTTGGATACACCTTCCCCCAGGTGCTGCGCCTACATGGCTGGGCTGCTCTGCCTGGGAAGGTGTGGGTTTCTGCTGACGCTTGGCATCTCGATACCTTCCTCCTGGGTGGCTGGGTCTCTCTCTTTCTCTCTCTCTTTCCCTTTTCCCCTCATGTGCCCCTCTTTCTCTCCTTCCCTCCTTGTTTTTGTTTTTTTCCTTCGTCCCTTCTTCCTCCTGCAATGGTGCACCGCTGGGCCGCGTGCCATCCTCCACCCCCTCGCACCTGCCGCTGCTTCCTGCTGCTCTGACCTCAGGACGGGGCCTTCTTTATGGAGTTTGTCCGCAGCCCGCGCACAGCATCATCCGCCTTCTACCCGCAGGTCAGTCCAGCCCCAGGGCCCTGCAGCCCACGCAGGCCTGTCGGTTGAAGCCTTGACCTGGCCTTCAGCTCGGTTCTGAAAACACCTGGATTGGGCTGAAGCCGAGTGTGAGGGGCAGTTGAAATTGAATTGGGTCTTGGAGCTGCAGTAGCTTCTGTTGGTGGCGACTAAGGGGCATCAGGGTCCCCGTCTTTGCCCACGTGGTTGCCGCTGACCCAGCCACATGGTTGCATCTTCCTCTTTAGGCGTTTTTGTCCATGTGATGTAGCAACCTGACTTAAAGGCTGAACTCTTTTATTTTTTTTCCTGGTAAGCATCATAAGGGCAGGGGAGGTTTTATCTTTTTTAACTTGTTATTTTATATTGATTAACTATGTAATCATACAAATACTAGTCTGGCCCATCATCTGCTTTTGTCAATAAAGTTTTATCGAAACACAGCCACACCCCTTCATTCACATCACTGATGGTTGCTTTTGTGCTTTTTCATGCAGAGTTGAGCAGTTCCAACAGGCCTTATAGCCCAGAAAACCTAAAATAATTACCATCTGGTCCTTGACAGAAGACATTTGCCAACTTCTGATTTAGAGGATAACTCTTTAAACCACATCCTGGTGTGGGCGGTGGTGGGGTTCTGACTCAGGAGCGGTAGACAAGAGAGGCCCAGAAGGAGCACCTGTGCCAGAGAGCTGGGTCTGGTCCCCTCCATTAGCTTCTAACTTAGTTTCATGGTGTGACACCTCTTCCTAAGTCTTGCTGGTTGAGGGCAGATGGTGGTTGGTAATTGCAAGCTGCCTCTTGCTATGTTTCTCTGTGTATTTGTGGGGCTGGCAAAGTCTACGTAGTCCTTTTTTTTTTTTTGGCAATTCATTGAGCCTGATGTAGAAGAGCAAATTGGTTCTTTCAGAACCGGGGATGACTGTCTCCCAGGGGACCTTTGGTAATACCTGGAGGCATTTTTGTCACAGCTGGAGTGGAGGGAGATGATAAGGGGGTCGTGGCTAGCGTCTGAGGAGCAGGAGCCAGGGATGCTGCTGAGCACCCACAGTGACCCAGGGGTCCCCACAACAAAGGTTTCATGGGCGCTCATTCATTCTTTGCGACCCCAAGACTGTAGCCCACCAGGCTCCTCTGTCCATGGGATTCTTCAGGCAAGAATACTGGAGTGGGTTGCCATTTCTTCCTCCAGGGGATCTTCCCTACTCAAGAATTAAACCTGTGTCTCCTGCGTTACAGGCGGGTTCTCTACCGCTGAGCCAGCTGGGAAGCTCCCACAAGAAAGGCTTATGGCAGCAGTACCGTGGTTGAGATGCTCTGTTTTATTCAGGAGTGATAGTTTTTTGGTGTCTACTAGAGTGTCTGATACTGCTCTTCTGGAAGCACTTGAGGACCCCGTGTGAGAGACCAGGCATCTTGTATTTTGCCAGAAGTGCTCTTGAAGGCTGGCCGTTCTCTCCAGCTGTCTGCTGTCCGGTGCAGCCTCTCTAGGTGGGCGGGCCATAGTCCTGCCTGTCAGGCTGTTTAAAGGGCATGAGACAGAAAACCATGACGTGAGGCCAAACGTGCCAGCCCCCAGGCGAGGGTCCAAGATTGAAAGTAAAGAAGGAGGTTTCTGTTTGGGGATCAGAGTGAGTCAGGGAGTGTTCACTAAGGGAGCAGCACTTGGAACACAGCGTTTGTAGGCCACATTGGTGGGGAAGGGTGTCCCGGCGGGGCACACAGGATTGAACACCAGGGTTGACTCTGCTGGAAATGCAGCCGTGGGTGTGGGGGTGTGTGTGCAGAAGCCCCCGTTTCTGCAAGTCAGGTCTCAGTCCGATAGCTTGTGGGGAGACTGGAAAGATGTCAGGGTAGCGGAGTGATGGGGTTAGAATTGTCCTTTAAGAGGGTGAAGCTGGAGTGCTCGCAGGTAGGGTGTGTGTGAGGTGCGGTCGGGGGAGCTTGGTGGTTCACGGGCACATCTGGTGGGCCCTTGGAGTCAGCAGAGGGGAGGCCACAGGATGAGGCCTCTCCTTAGGGGTGAAGCGGGAGAAGGGAGCTTCAGGTGTGCCTGAGGTGTGAACCTGGACAAACGGGAAGACTGACGGCGCCCAGGACGGACGTGGGTGAGGAGGATAGGGCTGGGGGTGGAGCTGCTTGTCTCTGTGCTGCCTCCCCCAGCCCTGGAGGACGACGCCGGCTTCTTCACTCCTCCTCTGGGGGTTTTCTTTAGTATAAACCTTGTGGTTTGAGTCAGGTGTTGGTCTGGGGGGTTCACTGTGCACAGTGGCCTCCCATGGCCTCAGTTTGGGGTGCATGAACTCCCCCTACTCTGATGGAAAGGGGTGCACGCTTGGTGGGGGACGGTCCCTGGACGCTTAGCTCTTCCCCCAGGGACCAGCGGGGACTGGGAAGGAGAGGGACAGGAAGGACCATACATGTGAATAGCCTGAAAGGTTTTTGGGTTTTGGCGTTAACTTTTAAATCTCCTGCAGGTGTCTCTGGACCAGACGGCCGCCCCGGTGCTGGACGGCAGCAGCTTGGGGGTGAGCACAGGCCAGTCCGTGGACAGGGGCAACAGCCAGACCTTCGGGAACTCGCAGAGCTTGGGGGAACAGGGCTTCCCCTCCGCAAACTCCAGCGATAGCGGGTGAGACTCAAGAAGACCACACTTGTGCTCCTGGGCATGGGAATGCTCTGACCTCAGAGGCCGCAGAGGCCGGGGGTCTGGATCTCAGGCCCGAGTTCTAACTCGGCTACGAGTTATGTCTGGGAGCCCAGACCAGTCAGTCCTCACTGGCACCTTCCAATGGGGCTGGTGGTCCGTGCCCTGCCCTCCTCACAGGCTCCTGTAGAGACACCACGGCATCAGGCGCTGTGCGGGAGCTGGGCTCGTCCGGGCCTCTCGTCTCTCCAGGCTAGGTCCCCAGCAAGGCTGGTAGACGCTTCAGCTCCGGCTGAAGCTTCAGTCTCCAGGGCACCGGAAAGGCATGCACGTTTCTGCTTCCTTGTTGCTCACAGAGGTAGAACAGCAGGTTCTCTTCTGCTTTTGGAAGAGGAACTGGGAATGCCTAGGCTGGAGAAGGCCAGGACCGGCAGGAGTCAGAATGCCTGGCTGAATTACAGAGAACACACTCCATCTCACGGCAGAGAGCCCCAGGCAGCTGGTCCTGCCTCAGGGAACCAAGCTCTCTGCCGCTGATGTTCACACGACAGAGTGGCCTCTGTCCAAACGCTTGTCATGGGGACTCAGGCATCAGAAGGAAGTTCACTTCCAGGGTCTTTCTTTAAAGGCTTCTTTAACCCCTGAGGTTCTGAAATGCTCCGGTGGGTCCTGGACCCGCCGAGTAGGAAGAGGAGGCCAAGACAGGGGCGCCCGGGGAGGGGGTGGGGCTTAAGGAGCTTCCGGATAAGCCCCAGGTTTGGTGTGACCCGTGCCTGTGTGTCCCGTGCCCAGGGACCTGGGTTCAGTTGCTGAGTACTCAGCATCTTTATGACCCAGATATCATCAAGGAAGAGCTCGCGCGGCAGGTGATGGAAAGCTCTGGGCACTGGGAGCAGGCAGACGGGGTTCAAATGTGGACCCTTGATGCCTCCTGGCTCTTTGACCTTCACCAGTTCTTTTTTTTCGGCCGTACCATGTGGCATGTGGGATCTCGGTTCCCCAACCAGGGATTGAACCTGTGCCTTGTACATTGAAAGCTCGGAGCTTAACTGCTGGACTGCCAGGGAAGTCCCCTTCACCAGCATCTTTCACGTCTCCAAGTTCAAAAGGGCGGCTGTTACTGTTGTGTTCAGTATCATTGACCGTTTTGGACTTGGTGGGCGTCAGTCCATGCTCAGCATTTATACACGTTAACCTCCCAGCAACCCTGGAGGACAGGAACAGTGTCCTCCCCAGTTTTTAGATGGGGAAACTGAAGCCAAGCAAACCCAGAGGCCCTCCCGCTGGTGGTGATGACCGTGGCATTCTGTCCCCCGTTCTCTGACCACAGTACCTAGTGCTTGTGTGTGTGCTAAGTCGCTTAGTCGAGTCCAACTCTTTGCGACCCCGTGGACTGTAGCCCACCAGGCTCTGCTCTGTCCATGGGGATTCTCCAGGCAAGAATACTGGAGTGGGTTGCCATGCCCTCCTCCAAGGGACCTTCCCAGCCCAGGGATCAAACCCTCATCTCCTGCAGCTCCCACACTGCGGGCAGATTCTTTACCGCTGAGGCACCAGGGGAGAAGGATGTGACGTGTGGGAGGCCCAGAGCTTCCCTCCAGGGAAATATCTTGGAAGTGGTTGGGCCTGACATAGATTGTTCAAAGGGGAGATGCTTGTTAAAGGAAGCCAGTTAGGACACAAATCCACTTAGAATTCTTTTTTTTTTTTAAATAAATTTGTTTAATGGGAGGATAGTTGCTTTACAACGTTGTGTTGGTGTCTGCCCTACAGCCATGTGAGTCAGTCATAGGTATACCCATGTCCCCTCCCTCCTGAAGCGCCCTCCCACTGCACCCCTCTAGATTGTCAGAGCACCGGGTTGAGCTTTCTGTGTGATAGAGCACCTGCCCTTTAGCTAACTATTTCACATGTGGTACTGTGTATATTTCAGCTACTGTCTCAATTCATCCCACCCTCTTCTGCCCCCGCTGGGTCTGTAAGTCTGCTCTGTAGGTCTGAGTCTCTATTTCTGCCCCACAAATAGGTTTATCAGATCAGCCCAACCAGCCCAGCCTTAGGGCAGCATGATGTCATATATAGTCTCTGGGGGACACGGGGACCCAAGGATGGGGTTTAAAGACATATATATATATACACTTATTTGGAAAGGGCTTCCCTTGTGGCTCAGATGGAAAAGAATCTGCCTGCGGTATTTGATCCCTGGATTGGGAAGATCTCCTGGAGAAGGAAATGGTAACCCACTCCAGTATTCCTGCCTGGAGAATTCCATGGACAGAGGAGCTTGGTGGGCTACAGTAAATGGGTTTGCAAAGAGTTGGACACGACTGAGTGACTAACACACACACGCTTTGGAAGCAGGACAGCCCCTCTGAGATATCCCCAGGATGTAGCTGTCCGTACTTTGCCACAGTGTCTTCAGTGTCCAGGTCATCCTGGCTTCCTTCTCTGTCTGCAGCACTCAGCAACTGGCGGCCAGCTCCCTGACATCCTCCTCCACCCTGGTGGAGATCCTGGAGGCCATGAAGCACCCCTCGTAAGTGGCTGAATGCAGGGGTCAGAGGATCCCATGCCGTGAGCCAGGGTGCTGCTCAGGCGGTGGGGTTTGGGGGGTTTGTACCTGACTCCTCAAAGGCTGTGTGGCCTTGGGCAAGTTACTTGACCTCTCTGAGCCCTGTTACCTTGTTCGTAAAGTGGGACTACAGTGGTTGAGTCACAGGCATTCTGAAGGCCAGATCTCCCCGTCCCCCTTCTCCTTTCCCCTGTCAAACCTTCTTGTCCCGCCGCAGGGATTTCTCTGGGTCTGGGAAGCGTGGGGAGAGACTGCACTGTGAGGGTGCTCCCTTCAGTGGGGAGTCTCCTCTTTTTCTCCCTTCTCTCTTCCTTGTTGCCTCCTTGGAACTCAGGACAGGTGTCCAGCTGCTCCCTGAGCAGAAGGGCCTGTCGCCAAGCTGCTTCATCAGCGCGGAGGTGGTGCACTGGCTGGTGAGCCGCGTGGAGGGGGTCCAGACGCAGGCCATGGCCATCGACATCATGCAGGTGAGACTGCGGGCCGGCCAGGGGCCAGCCGGTGCATCCCGGGCCCGTCTGCTTTGAAAGGCACTTCTATGCCTGACTTAAAGGTGAGGCAGGATCTGCCGTGTGCACTGAGGTGTTCTGGGCAGACTCTGCTTCTTACCCTCGGGGGGGAATCCCTGTGAAAAGTGCCCAGGCAAAGCCCTCTCTCTGCCTCAGCACCTTCCCAGCCGAGTGTGGTCTGTGGGCATCTCATTCATCCTCCACCCTGACCGGGCTTCTTGAGAACAGGGCAGCTCCGACCAGGTGTTTCCGTGTCACCAGTGCCCGAGTACTGCTTGGCACGTGGTAGGCACTGAGCCAGCCCTCGCTGAATTTACTAATGTTGTTCCGAACTGGGATTAAACTCAGTGGGCAAGGGAAAGCTCAGTGCACGCTGTCCTGTCCACACAGAGGCCCCCAGGGAGAATCAGTGACGTTTGATTCATATGTGTCCATATGATGAAATTATTAAAGACATACATGAGAATTATACTACACTAACTATTTACTTCTGGCTAGAGAGGAAGGGCGTGAGACATGGGAATCCATAGAGATGTTAAAGTTTTGTTTCATTTTCTTTGGCTACGCTGCATGGCTTGCGGGATCTTAAACAAAAATCTCTTAAGTCTGTATAGCAGAAAGTTAAATTAGTCGAAGGTGGCTGATGGTATAACCTGGATTTTCTTTGTACTTGTCGGTGTGTTTGAAATATCTAATGACGCTATATTATGAGTTTGCATTTTATAATGTAATCTGTATCAGGCACAGCGTTTAACACCGTGCAACTGATATAGCTGATGGGGAGGAGAGAGGGGTCTGAGGGGTTCCCCTGCAGGAATTTCAGAGTTTCGCTGACTCTCCTTCTAGAAAATGCTGGAAGAGCAGCTCATCACACACGCCTCTGGCGAAGCCTGGCGGACCTTCATCTATGGCTTCTATTTCTACAAGATCGTAATGGACAGAGATCCTGAGCGAGGTGAGGCTGACTGTTGCCTACGAAGCAGGTATTTCCTGGCGATGCGTCCCCTCAAACTACAGGGCTTCTCAGGCTCCTGTGTGACACCATCCCCTCGGTTGATGGACGTGTCAACCTCACTGAGCATCTGTGCTTACTTTGAGCGTCACCGGAGGATAAAATAGTTTTTTAATTGAAATAGAGGTCACGTAACATGAAGCTAACCATTTTATTTATTTTTGCCTTTTTTTTTGGTCATGCCGCGTGGCTTGTGGTGTCTTGGTTCCCCGATTAAGGGTTGAACCTGGGACCACCACTGTGAAAGTGCCTAACCACTGGGACACTGGGAGCTTCCCCCAAACTAAGCATTTTAAAGGGGACAGTCCAGTGGCACACAGGGCTCACATGTCGCATAGCCGCCACCTCTGTCTAGTTCCATGACCTTTCATCACCCTGATGGGAAACCCCATTCTCACGGGTGCTCCCTCCCAAACTCCGCCTCGCCCAGGCCCTGGCCACCAGTCAGCTGTCTGTCTCTCAAGGCTGGCGCGTTCTGGACATTTCTACCCAAGTGGCCTCACGCCCTCCACGGCCTTTCATGGCTGGCTTCTTAGCGCCGTATTTTCAGATTCACTGCGTCAGGCGTGAATCGGTGAGAGAACACGAGCAGCTGTGCTGAGGGCCCCCCACCGCCCTCCGCAGTGGCTGTGCAGCAACCCACCACCTGGCACACGACAGCAGTGGACGACTTCGCCAGCTTCCAGCGCAAGTGGTTCGAGGTGGCCTTCGTGGCGGAGGAGCTCCTGCACTCGGAGATCCCCGCCTTCCTGCTGCCCTGGCTGCCCAGCCGGCCAGCCTCCTACGCCAGCAGGCACAGCTCCTTCAGCCGCAGCTTCGGGGGCCGCAGCCAGGCCGCTGCGCTCTTGGGTAGGTGCCTGGGCCGCTGGGGCCCGGGGAGTCCTGGCAGGTAGCCAGCCAGCAGGGCGATGCTGTGGGAACCAGGGTCAGGGCCGCCGTGGCAGTCATGCTGTGACTGTCAACGCTGCGGGCTCCCGTGCAGCTTCCGCCGGCTGAGTGGGCACGTGCGTTACCGTCCCAGCCAACCAGCAGGGCTCAGCAGGGTCAGATCAGGGCCAGGTGCCAGTCCTGCGTGGACCGGACAGACAGTGTGGTCGCTTTTCCCAGGGGGTCAGGACACAGGGGCTGCGAGTGGCTCTTCTCTGCTGGTTTAACCCCTGCCAGAGGCTGTCCCCACGCCAGAGCATCTCAGGACCTCAGAAGAGGGAGGGGTCTGAGGTGGTCCATTCCAGGCACTCACTCTGAGCGTGGACCTCCCCTCTGTCCTCCCCATTAAATGTGCCTACCTTGGGGCATGCGCCCCAGGACCCTTCCCTAAGGTGGGGTGAATACATGCTTATTGAATGGTGGTGACCTGATTTGGAGAACCAGACTGATGAGTTCAGATATGAATTCTAGGCAAGGTGTCATGAGATTCCCCTCAAAGGCAGGTTGGAGAGACTCCGAAAACCCCCCAGAAGGAGGGGAACAAACATAACACAGGCCAGACTCCAGTGAAGTTCCTCTTTGTACTTGGTCAGCCTGGAAGTGCCCGGCTAACTCAAGTTCTTGCCTGGCTGGTGGAAGGGAAACCTTGCTGGTTTCCAGATCGTCAGAGTCCCTCAGAGCCAGCATGGCCAGTGCCCTGGGTGAGCGGTAGGGGCAGGGCACTGCCCATCACTAAGGCACCCCAGGCACGGGTGCAGGGCCCCGTGTGTGGCACTTACTCCTCTGTTAGGGTTTCTGCTTCTGGGAGAAGTGTTATCATTTTGGTTCTTGACAGTTTCTTCAGGAACATCCTGGGTGTCCGGGGTTCGATAATTCTGGACTAGGCAGAGTCTTTCATGTGTGCCTGTTTTCTGGGAAAACACTCTTACTATTTCAGGAGCTCACAAGATTGTTAGAGTGGACTGCTGCCCATGGAGAAATGCCACTGGATTCGAGGGGGAGGGAGGAAACGGGGCCAATTTTGGTTTACAGAAGCCCCAGGTCTGGCCTCACCCAGAAATTTGTTTACTTCTGAGCCAGCTTCAGGCCTTTGGTCAGGGACTCTATGTCTAACCCGTCTCTCAAACACCCATCTTGCTGAGAAGCATTTGTGAGCAGGAGCCCAGATCGGATGAGCTACTTTGGCGCTGACTTGGCATCAGTGGGCAGCACCCAGTCACTGGGACAAGGCATTGCATATGTATGCTCATTCATGTCTGACTCTTTGGGACACCATGGACTGTAGCCCACTAGGCTCCTCTGTCCATGGGGATTCTCCAGGCAAGAATATTGAAGTGGGTTGCCCTTTTCTTCTCCAGAGGGGTCTTCTGAACGCAGGGATCGAACCCGTGTCTCCTGCATTGAGGAGGGTTCTTTACCACTCTGGCCACTTGGGAAGCCTGGGACAGAGCTTTAGAGTTCAGTAAGAGTTTCCATTTCTTGAGAAAAGATTATAGAACTATTGCCTTCCTGGGTTGAAGCCAAAAAGCAACACCCCCTCCTCACTCTGGTCTAGGCTGCTTGGTGTCTGGAGCCGGAAGATCTGGGGCTCAGCCTGGCTGAGGTTCTGACTCTGCTCTTGGCCAGGGCAGTTCCCCTCCATGGGCCACTGTTTCCTCATCTATAGATCCGGTCTGGATTAGAATAGAGGAGGCAAGCTATGAACAGAGGGGCCTGTTTGTTCATTTGTTTGTTTTAAAATAACTTTGGTTTTAGAGCACATTTCGGTTCACAGCAAAATTGAGCAGAAAGTACAGAGTTTCTGTATACTCCCTGCCCGCCCCTGCCTCCCCGACCATCGACATATCCCCACTGAAGTGGGATGTTTGTTACAGTCAGTGACCCTGCATCGGCACATCATTATCAACCAGGTCCATGGTTTCCCTTAAAGTCTGCTCTGCGTGTTCTGCCTTTTATGGGTTTAGACAAATGTATAACGACACGTGCTCACCATTATGGGGCTTCCCGGGTGGCACTAGTGGTGAAGAACCCTCCTTGCAATGCAGGAGACATAGGAAATGCGGGTTCTGTCTTTGAGTCAGGAAGAGCCCCTGGAGGAGGGCAGGGCAACTCATTCTAGTGTTCGTGCCTGGAGGAGCCCATGGACAGAGGAGCCTAGCGGCTACAGTCCACAGTCCATAGGGTTGCAAAGAGCTGGACGTGACCAAAGCAACTTAGCACAGCACAGCAGCACTCACCATTATGGTATCACACAGAGTAGTCTCACTGCCCTAAAAATCTGCCTGTTTTTGTAAATAAAGTTTTATTGGAACATGGTGTGCTCATTCATTTAGGTAATGTCTGGCTGCTTTTGCACTCTTAACAGCAGCATTGAGTAGTGAGAACAGAGACTTTATAGCTGCTGCTGCTGCTAAGTCACTTCAGTCATGTCTGACTCTGTGCGACCCCATGGACGGCAGCCCACCAGGCTCCCCTGTCCTTGGGATTCTCCAGGCAAGAACACTGGAGTGGATTGCCATTTCCTTCTCTAATGCATGAAAGCGAAAAGTGAAAGCGAAGTCACTCAGTCGTGTCTGACTCTTCGCGACCCCATGGACTGCAGCCCACCAGGCTCCTCTGTCCATGGGATTTTCCAGGCAAGAGTGCTGGAGTCAGGTGCCATTGCCTGCACAACCTAAAATACTTACTACCTGGACCTTCATAGCGTACACTTGCTGAGCCCTAGACTAGACGGCCTCCAGGAAGCGTCTGGACCCTGCAGTTGCACGTCGATGCGCTCGGTTGCCTGCTCCTCCTCCTCACCCCCTGCCTTCCTTTCCCTCCCCCGGGCACCCGCCGGCCTGCGCACTGACGTAGCCGCCACTGTCCCGGAGCAGAGGACCGTGACCCTGGATGTGGACGTGAACAACCGTACGGACCGGCTGGAGTGGTGCAGCTGTTACTACCACGGCAACTTCTCTCTGAACGCGGCCTTCGAGATCAAGCTGCACTGGATGGCTGTGACCGCCGCCGTGCTCTTTGAGATGGTGAGCCCCCGGGCTTGGTCGGGCCTGTGTAGGGATTCTCATCCCTTAAAACAACTGTTCTCAGTTCAGGCTCCTGTTATCTTCACCTGGACCGTTGCAATAGCCTCTCTCAAAAAATTAAACACTGTCAAAAATTCAAACAGTTGGAAAAGGTGAGATCAGGGAGTGTCTGAGCCTTGGGGCTCCTGACATGTAGGACGGGTGTTCTCTGTCAGGAGCAGGGGGCCTGGCCTGTGCACTGTAGGATGTTGAACAGTATCCTTGGTCTCTACCCACAGTGGCACACCCTCCTGTGTCAACCAAAAATGTCTCCAGATTTTGCTAGTGTCCCCAGGGAGGGGGGCATTGCCCCCAGTTGAGAATCCCTGGTGTAGAGCAAAAAGTAACCCTCTCTCCCACCCTCCCCTGCTCTCTGGAACTTCCATCTACTGCCCTAACACTTCACTGGTACTGTGGAGACGTTCTGTGCAGGTAGAGGCCCTGTCATTTTTTTTTTAACAGATAATTTTCTGAGAATTTCCTGTCACCTATGTATCTTCTGTATAAATAAGTTGGCCTCTTTTTTTTTTTTTAATTGCTTTTGCCTCATTTTGGGGGAAAGGATTTTTAAAATAACGTTGTTTCTTAAAAGTTAACATGTGTGGGATTTCCCTGGCAAGTCCAGTGGTTAAGACTCAGTACTTCCACTGCAGGGGGACTCGGGTTCAATCCCTGGTCCGGAAAGCTAAGATTGTGCATGCTGCTTGGTACAGGAAGAAAAAAAGAAGTTGTGCATGACAGGAAACTTTGTGTTTCTGTGCCTCCCACCAGGTCCAAGGTTGGCATCGTAAGGCTACCTCCTGTGGCTTTTTGTTGGTGCCGGTTTTGGAGGGGCCCTTTGCTCTACCCAGTTACCTGTACGGCGACCCACTCCGGGCCCAGCTGTTCATCCCACTCAACGTCAGCTGCCTGCTCAAGGAGGGCAGCGAGCACCTGTTTGACAGTAAGAGACACCCCCTCCCAAGGGCTGTCACCTGCACAGAGCCTGCCCCCCACCCCACCCACCAGGATTTCCTCCCGAGGCACCAGGAGGGAGCTCAGCTTTTCCTGGGTGGTGAAAAGAAGGGGCCTCTGGACAAAGGACCAGCATTTAATCCTGGTTTCTTCACTTAGTGGCTGGCCAGCCCTGGACAAGTCACTAATGTCTCAGAGCCTCAAATGGCCTTGTTTCTAAAGTGAGGGTGGCCAGAGCTGCCTTGCCAGCTCAGCGAGACCCTCGTGTGGCCTGGGGAGCATGGTGGATGGGAGGAGCGCTGCTGTTTGGGCTCTCCCGCGCCCTCCTCTCTCCGCTCCAGCCTGACTGGTTTGGGTGGCAGGAAGCTGAGCCGTGCGGAAGGCTTACACCTGCTGCTCCACGCAGCAGGGCTGGGGAGGGGAGGCGCCGAAAGCAGAGCGGGATGTGGTGTGCTGTAGTGCACGGCTGAGGTGCCTCAGCGCCTGGAGGGCTCCGGTCCCACGGCACAGGGACGCAGGGCAGAAGGAGGACGGAGGCCCGAGCCCAGCCCTCCCTGAGAACGGAGCCCACGGGGCCAGCCTCGCCCGCCTGCCTCCAGGGGCGGGTGTGCACAGGTCGAGGGGTGAGCTGCGTTCACACGGCACGGAGTTCTCATCACCAAGCGTGCTGTGATGAGCATATTGTTAGCTCCTGCAAAGCGTTCCATGAGCTCACAGATGACCTTTTTATAAGGAAAAGCTGGAGTCACTGCTGGTGATCTGAGCCCTTTAGCTTCCTAGGTGTAGAAATTATCAGTGTGGAAGAAGAAACCTTTGAGGCAAAGGAGGTGCTTTTCCCCAAGTTCTCATGAGTCTATGGCGTGGTTGGTGGCAGAGAACCGTTCTTCCCCACCCCCAAAGCCAGGGTGCAACGAGCTTTTGTTCTGAAGGTACATCTGTATGTTTTTTACATGTTGGAAGACCTGTTTGTACAGACACAACATTTTCAGCAGTAGTTGGGGATCCAGGCGAGCTGCATGACCCTGGAGGCCATAGATCCCGTGGTCCTTAGAGTTACGACATTCCCCCACCCCCCACGCTCTTGTTTCCTCTTGTGGTACGGCTGCGGAGGGGCTGTTTTCTTCAGTCCTGAAATGCCAGATGTTTATATCCGTGTCTGATGACTTTAAGCCAGGCACTGCCTCCTACTGCTGTTGTTAATGTGTTCGGAGAAGGCGAGACCTTCACGCACACCATCCAGACTCTTCTGGGGTCTCCCACCTTCGCTATAACTGGGCAGGAGTGCTCACAGGGCTGGTCCCAGAGGACATTGCTGTATGAGCTGATGGTTTTCCCTGCCAGTTGTAACCCAGTCTGCAAGACCCGCATCCTCTGTTGGTTGCCATGGTTACGGCTGAAAGAAAGGCATCCTAGTTGAAAGGAATAAGGACTTGAATCTGAAAATCGATTTTCTTGCTTCTGTGCCATCTCTCCTCCTGTCCTTTCCCCTTCTGATAAGGAATTCAACATCTTAAAAACATGACGAGAACGTGCTGTGTCTTGTTTTTACCAATTAAAGCCAAAGTCTTTTATTTATTTATTTTTGCTCTTTGGTTACCCAGAATCCTCACATCTATTGTACATGTAAAATTCCAAAGAAGGAAAGAGCAGTCAAGCCTCTGCAGGCTCTCCTGGCCTCTGGGATGCCGTCTTGAGTGGTTGCTGCTCTAGCGCTCAGCACCCTGACCCCAAGAGCGGCCCCAGCCCATGGCCTCTGCCATGTGACAGCTGCCTCAGCCCTGCCACCTCCTTGCCCTGCTCCTCTCCTCACACCAGCCAGGCCACAGCATGAAGTGGGCGGTGGAGATGGGCACCCATCTACTGGACTCCACTCCCCTCCCCAGCTGATCACTTTTCCAAAAATGATTTTTATATTGATTTGCTTCAGTTTCCCCACCCCTAAACTGGAAGATTGGTAAATCGTTTTTCTCTCCTTGGAAGCAAATAGCATGCATTTAAAGCTTGTCCTTTGCTTGGATTTAATATTCTGCTCCTTTCTGCTTTTGGCACAGACTTCATTATAATGAGTCTCATAGCAAGTTCTGGCAGCTCACACTGGTCGCTGAGGACTTGTGTTTCTCCCCTCTCTAGACCTTGATGGAGCTTGGGGGCTGTCATTCTCTTTAGGACGTCCCTTCTTGGAGTGAAGGCCAGTCCTTCTGAAAGCTGGAAAAGCAGAGCTCGGGCTCAGGGGGAAGAATTGCCAAGAGTAGTAAGGGATCACGGAGGCCGGACCTAGGGCTGATTGCAAACCTTGGAATAGCAATTCAGCATTTATTCTTATTTTCCTTTCAGGCTTTGAACCAGAAACATACTGGGACCGAATGCACCTTTTCCAGGAAGCCATTGCACACAGGTTTGTTCTTAGCAAGAAGGAAGCATGGGGAGGCCTCAGTGTTTGTCTCAAACAATGAAGCTAGTGCATTCCCTTTCCTGGGAGACAGACCCAGTCCACCAAGGACAGATTTACTGCATATCTCCTACGGGTCCCTCTGCCGTGGTTCCAGAGATGAGCACCTCCTGTCCAGTTCCTGGAGCTGCAGTTTTTCAGGCCTGATTCCCTCTCATTCATGTTGGTGGGAGAGCAGAGAGCCATCTCTTCAGCCTCCACCCAGAGCCAAACTTGCCAGGAGATGAAAACCTGTAGAATTTTTCAGGAGCCTCTTGACCCATCTTGAGAAGACAATGAACACTTAACAAGCAATAGATACATTCAGTGGCTACTTACTGATACCTGCTGTGTGTACCAAGGAAGGCCCGTCCTAGGCTCAGGCCAGGCCAGCTCTGTCTCCAGAATGTCACTAGCTCAGTGTCCGGTGGCTGCCTTGTGTTAACCTTAGAAAATCAAAGCCTCCTGTGCTGCGTTTAGGGTCATAACACCTTGTTCGGGTGCTTTCAGCTGCCCCAGCCCCACCGTGCACACAGACACCCACTGTGCACACACCACTGTGCACACACATTCACACCCTGTACATATATGCACACCATGCACACAGACCTCACTGTTCACACCCTTTCCACTATGCATACACACCCCCACATACCATGAACACACATCCCCACTGTGGACACACACCCCCACTCTGCATGCACACTCACTGTGCACACACATACACACAGATACCCACACACCATGTGCACACATCTCATCGTGCACACTCCCACCGTGCCCACACTGCCACCATGCACACACACACACCTATTGTACACAACCCCATCATGCACAGACACCCCCACTGTGCACACACCTGACAACCATAAGATGAGGTCCAGACCGTTCAGCCTCCTCCACCCTAACTGGCCCAGGGCTGCCTTAGATCTTCCTCTGCCCTTGTCTTTGATGCCTGGTAAAGGCTGTGAAATAAGTACCGGGGACCTGACTTCCTCCTCCCAGGAGGAGGGTGTATGATTCGGGGCAGTCGAGTGAAGAGGTCGGTGGGAAAGGACTTTGGCGCGAGAGGCAGACAGGCCTGGCTCACCTCTGCCCCGCCCACCCCTCCACCAAGCATGCGGCCGAGGAGTCATGAGCTGCTCCGCCTTCGTGTTGTCCTGGGCTCTTGGCGGGGTTCCCTGACATTCCTATCACCCATTGAGCCTCCAGGAAACGGTGGCTACTGTCAGGAAGACCCCAGCCGAGTTTGTCAGCAGGTCGTGCTGATCCACGCTGAGTAGATAGCCTTGATGGGAGAGTTGAGAGGAGGAAGCACGAACTCTGGAGCTGTGCCCACAGGTGCTAGAACTGGCCGATGGTGATGAGCTCACAGTGCAAGCAGCTGATCAGTTGAATCTATGCATCTGGCTTCAGGTGTCCTTCAGCAAAGAGTTATCAGGTGCCCGTGTGAAACCGGGAGCTTCTGCCGAGGGTGCAGCACAGCAGCCCCCCAGAGCTCAGTCCGGAGAGGAGACAGGACTGTGCCTGCTTCCGCGCTGCCTCCTCATGGCCCTTGTTACATAAACCCCTCAACTCGGGGCAGGGGCCGCACTCGCCAACACGTCCTCCCCAGCACTTTGCAGGCAGAGCTGTGATCAGTGCGCTTCGTGGAAATAGAAACGTCAGGCACAGAACCAGCAAGGATAGAAAACAGCCCCTCCTGCCTGTTTCCAGAACAGTGAGGCAGGCCCCATGTGTTTCTCGCCTTAAGGAAAATGACTCGTTATGCATTTCTCCATGCAAAGCCTTTATTGAGAAACTGCACTTAGGGCAGGAGCCCAGACAGGAAGCCAGGAGTGAGGCGGCCAACTCAGTGGAGTGAAGTGAAGACGAGGGCCTGCCCCGGGGAGCTGAGGGTCTCGGGGTGGGGGGGTGGAGGGGAGAGGGAGGCAGGGCCAGTGCAATGGAGGGGGCTGGCTTGGGGGATGAAGGCTGGAGGAAGGAGAGCCAGCCAGGTGAGGAGCTCTCAGCTCCCCAGAGAGGAAGAGGTGGGCGGGGCGGAGGGTGGGAAGCGGTGAGGATGGAGAGGAGCAGCGGGGACGTTCCACTGGGAGACTTTCCAGGTCCCCTCTCCCCGGGCCGGGCCACCTGAGGGTCGTGTGTCAGCCACACTCAGGCCCAGGAGGTCCTCAGCAGCGTGTCTCCCTGACCTTCCTTTAGGTTTGGGTTTGTTCAAGATAAATACTCTGCGTCTGCTTTCAACTTCCCGGCCGAGAACAAGCCCCAGTACATCCACGTCACAGGTGAGGCGCCCGGGGCGCGGCGTGGAGGGTGGGGTAGGATGGTGCATGGGCTGGCCCGGGGTCCCCTGCCTCGCTCCTGGCGGCACCGCCACCGGCCCTGTCCCTGCAGGGACGGTGTTCCTGCAGCTGCCCTACTCCAAGCGCAAGTTCTCGGGGCAGCCGCGGCGGCGCCGCAACTCCACCAGCTCCGCCAGCCAGACCCTGTTCTGTGAGGAGCGTGTGGGCTACAACTGGGCCTACAACACCATGCTCACCAAGACCTGGCGCTCCAGCGCCACTGGCGATGAGAAGTTCGCCGACCGGCTGCTGAAGGACTTCACAGACTTCTGTGGCAACCGCGACAGCCGGCTGGTGGCCTTCTGGGCCAGCTGCCTGGAGAAGATGCACGCCAGCGCCCCGTGACGGATAGGGGCTGGGACTGGCATCCCCTGCCCATGAGACTCGTGGTGGGGACAGTTGGGCAGGCTTGGGGGGGTGGGGGCTGTGGGGGTGCTTGTCCCCCACCAGTGTCCATCCTTTCCCCGGAGGGAAGCCGCAGCAGCCGCTGTGCCCCGGGAGCGGGCGAGAGGGCGGCCCTGTGACATCCGCAGTCTGTCGGAGTGGGATCTGCCGCTTCCTGCCCAGGAGGAGTGCTCACAGGATGTATAATTTTGTGAAATAATGTACCATAAGCTCACACAGCTGTATATACCTGTACAGAGCAGAAGCGGGAATAAAGTGCCCCGGGCGGCATCTCGGTCCCCAGCCCAGTCCCCGGCGGCAGCTACCCCGTCCTGGGCCAGGCGGTCAGGCCCCATCGCCGGGGCCCTGGAGGCTGATGACGTGGCCGCGGACACTGGGGAGGACTCCAGAATCCACCTGGGGCGTGTGGCTGTGAGTTCGCTGAAAGTTGTCTCTGAGCTGAGAAGGGAAAGAAGGGCCTCCTGGCTCCCACCCATCAGGAACAGGGTGGTGGTCCGAGGCTGGGGGTTCTGGTGACGTTTCTCAGCTCGGTGATTGCACTGGGGGTAGGGGCTGCACACAGACCCCCTATACACATGGGCGGCACCTGTCAGCCTCCTGGATGTAGAAATGAGCCTGGGGTGAAGAACCATACGGGGGTGGGATGCGGAAAACGTGGCCGGGAAAGAAATGCATCCTGTTACTGAAGCATCAAGAATTCAGCCAGCGGGGCTTCAGAGCAGAAGGGGCCGCCTTAGTCCCAGCCGTGGTTCCTCAAGGCTCCTATGCCCAGGAGCGCCTTAAATTGCAGCCTCCCTTGGAGATTCTGATTTGGGGGCTCTAGACTCTGCACCCTGCACCGTAAACGACGCTCAAGTGACCCAGCTCTTGATGGTCCATTTGAGAAGCCCCTGCCCCCAGACCCCTCCTCTGAGCTTCTTCCCACTTACCCCACCTGCAGCCCCAACCCACCTGGAAATCTGGTTCTCAGACCAAAGCAGAGCAAAGGTCACACTGCGGAAGGCAGAGGACTCGGGAGCAGGGTGAATGACCAGTGATGGCTCGATGGCAGTAGGGAAGGATGGAGAGCCACAAGGACCGCCCAGGGCATGGGACCCCAAAGGCACAGGACCCCCAAAGGCCAGGCCAACACTGCCAAGTTTACGTCAGAGAGGCACAGAAGCCCGTCTCCTGTTCGTAGGAAAGTGAAGTGAAAGTCGGTCAGTCCTGTCTGACTCCTCTGTGCCCCCAAAGACTGTAGCCCACCAGGCTCCTCTGTCCACGGAATTCTCCAGGCAAAAGAATGGGTTGCCATTCACCTCTCTACCGGATCTCTCCGACCCAGGGATGGAACCCGTGTCTCCTGCATTACAGGCAGATTCTTTACTGTCTGAGCCACCAAGGGGAAGCCCGTTTGTAGGAAGAGACCCATCAAAACAATCTGGAAGGTTCGGGCAGTACAAGAAACAAGCACATGATTCAGATCCGAGACACGAGGCTTTGCTCACGTGCAGGGAGTGGGGAGGAGACAGCAGAGACCGATTCCAGGCCTCTTCGGTTCTCTGGAGGACGTGAGGTGTGTGAAAAATAGCAGTCGCGCCATTTCTTACGCGTTCCGTGTCCTGGACAGTGTGGCACACTTGCCATGCCGCTCCATCCTGTAATCTCATCAACAGCTGTCAGGACCAGATGAGGGTGGGAACCCCAAGGCACACACCCAGCCCATACAGCCGACCGCGGCTGGAATCAGGTCTGCGGGACCCAGAGCCCAGCCAGGCCCCATGCACTGCCCTGCGCCCCTCCCCTCCCCAGGGAGCTAGGACAGGGAGGTGTCGGCCACTGTTCCATCCTGGGGGCCCTCTGTGCCTGCTGACGTTTCCGCCGAGGTGCAGTGTGGGCTCTGGTGAGAAGGGGGCAGGGCCCTTCCTCTCCCCCAGGCTCCCCCGCTCTGGCCTGAAGCCCCTGACGTCAGCCTGCAAGCGCTCCAGGCAGCCCCTGGCCTTCAGGCTGGCCCCAGGCCTGGCCTGGAATGCGGGTGCCGGGAATTCAGTGCCCCCAGCCTGTGCATTTGACCTCTGCCCGCTTCTGTGGCTTGCGGCAAGAGCCATCTGTTTCTCAGTGGATCCTCACACCCGCGTTCCGAGAAGGAGCCCCCTTCCCCGTGGGGTGGGAGGAGAAGGGGAGTGCAGTGCCGTTGCCAGAGGCCCCTGGCGCTCTGAGCACTTCCTTCCTCGGCTTCGAGTCTGGGTGAAACCCGGGGGCCTGTGGGACTCCAGACCTTCCCTTCTCAGCCGGCAGGAAGCCAGATGCTGAGAGAGTTGGTGCCCCCTTCTCTGTCCTTCAGCAGCCTTGGTGGGAATGGAGTCTCAGGTCCCAGGTTGCTTATCCAGTCGGGGGGATAGGAATGGAGCTTGGAGAGGCAACCTGGGATGTGGTTTTCAGGGCGGCTCTTGTGTTTCCCTTTCGTGGTACCCGTGGCTTGCCTCTCCAGCTGTGTACACACTCCTCGAGAGCAGAGAGCAGACCTCCCTCACTGTGTACCCTCACTGCAGGTGCCCACCCCACACGGTGCTCATTTAGAATGGGTCGAATTCATTCATTCAGTCAACACTTATGCAAAGCTGGACCAAGGCGGCCCTGTGCTCTTAGTGGAAGGCAGCAGATGCGTAAAGCACAACAGAAATAGAAGGGACGTAATTCTGTACAGGGGAGCTGGGCAAGAGCCGTTGTACCCATCCAGAAGTTCTGACTTGAACGTGCCCAGAGGTTACCACCAGCCGGTTGGAAACTTGGGAAGGGAAGGAAAGAAGGCAGAAGAAAGGTAACCTTGACCCCTCCAAGCTGGTGTGTGTCCACTGTCCGGGTGCTGGGGCCTGAGGACACCACCCCCACCCCCACCCCCGCTCCTCATGGAGGTGGAGGGACTCAGCCTGGGTTACTGAGCGCACGCACACAAGAGGAAGACGGGACTGAGGACTCTCCACCCCAGGGTGGAGACGTGGGAGACAGCAGCCCACAGACAGCGGCTTCCAGGGCGGGGCGGCCATGTTCTGGAAGCAGGGAGGACAGGATTGCGAGCCTGGACTCCCACACAGGGATGCGGGCTGGGTTCTGGGCTCCCCAGAGCTTGACCACTGCACTGGCCGCCGTTGGCGGTTGGTGCTGGGAGGATGAGAACACTCCAGGGTGGTCTAACACAAAGGATGGTCTTGACTCAAAGCAGAAGTGAAATGGGACACACTTCCCCTTGCGAGACAAGAAGCAAGTCGGCCCACCCTCTCACCATCGCCTCCTGCAGGAGCGAGAGCCCAGCTGCCACCGCTGGGGTCTGAGACAGGGGATGACAGAGAGGAGCCAGCTTGGTGTGGGGACCCACAGAGGGAGCTGGGCTCCACCTCCTACTGTGCTCGATGCCTTGGGCAGCTTCCCTGTGACTGGAAGATGCTATTTCTACCCAGTTTTATGATTTAGGCTCTAAGGGGTTTGGTCTCCCGGCAGAGCCACAGCCAGCCCGTCACTGCAGGAGGGAGGTGTGTGTGGTTTATTCTCTCATTCACTGTTAACACATTCAGCTTCCACTTTCCCATCCATCATTACATTTAGGCCCATCTATGTGCCAGGTTTTGAGTGGATACAGGAGGGAGAAGGGCACGATCAAAGGCCACACAAATAAATATGATGATGGCTGTGAAATAAAAATAGGTGGGGAAAATGCTCCAAAGGCCATGGAGAGGCCACTGTGCGAGGTCTGACAAACACCTGACTGAGAATGGGGCTCATGGAGGCTCCTCCATGGAGACCTGGTGGATGGCAGGGCTTGCAAAAGGCAGAGACAGTAGACAGGGGAGCTCCTGGCTGGAGGAGACTTGAGACTGTGACAGAGAGAAGCTTCAGGGGTAGTGGGGGACGATGTCGTCACAGAGGCTGGATCACAGAGGACCTTGCAGGCTTCACAAAGGCTTGACCTGTTTGGTGCATCTTCAGGGGTATGTTGAAGGCTGGGGGACCTTGGGCAAGTCTTTCTCCTCCGCCTGCCTCAGTTTCCTCATCTTTTCAGTAGGAGCATGTTCACTGGCCCTGCAGGGGTTTGGCGAGCCCTTACATAGAGCACTGGCATAACGTCTGGCACGGTGGAGGTGCCCCCTAAGTGGAGTCATTAGTCTAATTGTGACTGAGCCGGGCCAGGAATCCAGCCTCCAGTGGCTGCAGTTTCTGCCTCCCCCACCCGCCTCCCCCCGGGTGCTTCCAGGAGACACGGAGCCAGGAGCCTCATCAGGCTGAACACACTGGCCCGAGCTCCAGCTTGCTCTCTGCTAAAGGGTTTCCCTGCTGTCACATCACTGCCCTTTGCCAGTCACGCTAATGACACCTGGAAAGTGGCGCTTGTCCACAGCCACAGCCAGATCAGGAGCCCATGTCCCCTCCCTCCTCCTAGTCCCCGTGGCGCCCCAGGCAGGATCCAGCAGATGACTGACTAGCAGGTCTCTGCAGACGCCCGATTCCTGCCGTGGCAGCCACGTGCCTGCAGGTGAGCGGCAGGGGTGACGCAGAGCCCGCAGCCCCGGGCCTGGATGCAGCAGGACCGCATTATCCTGCAAGGATAGAGGCACCTGGAACCCCTCTCTTCTGATTCAGGGAAGGAATCTCCCTAGAGGGGGAAGGAGCTGGCCCGGAGGCACGCATGCCTGGAGCCATGCGGGTGCTCTACACGCTACCTGGCTCCTTTCTAGCAACAACTTCATGCTGGGGACCACTGGCCACTTTTACAGATAAGGACCCTCTGGGGGTCGGTGTTACCCAGCTGACAAGGGGGAGAGTCAGGATTCTAATCCAGATCACCATGATCTTGCTTTGGCACCCGACCCTTGGCTGGTGGCCCTTTGGGCTGGGTTTTGCTATATTTTTGTATTTCATCTGACGTAAGCCGGACTGTAGGAGGCCTGGAAGTGAGGTGGGCAAGGTTGAGCTTCGGTTTCTTCATCTGGCAAGGGACCATAGGCTGGAGGCACCTCAGTGCTGGGTGGGGGTGGGGCTGGGGCCCCTCTTTATGATTTCAGAGAGGAAGCCGAGGTCTGGAGGTGAAGGGCAGCTTGCCCAAGGGTACAGGGGTGGTTGGTGCAGACCTGGGTCGGGTGGGCTTTCCTTGTGTCTCCTTTGTGACCTCCCTTTTCGGCCTCTGGGCTGTTGTCCAAGCTTTTCCCGTTGGAGAATCCCAGCCCAGGCACCCTTGACCTCCTTTCTGCGTCTCATCCCCTGGCGACCTGGTCCTGTAATTCTGACCACCATCAACATGCCTGTGAGTCTCCACCTGAGGCCTCTAGCCTTGACTCTGAACTCCAACCTGTCTGTCCAGCTGCCTGCTTGGCCCTCCCTAGAGACCTGAGAGCATAACGAACTGGATGTGTCCACAACACCACGCTTAGGAATTCCCTGCTGGTCCAGTGGTTAGGACTCTGCGCTTTCACTGCCAAGGGGCTGGGTTCTATCCCTGGTCAGGGATACCCCACAAACCATGCAGTGTGACCAAAAAAACAACAACAACAAAAAACAGGCCTTGGTCTGGCTGCACCCTCCCTGCTGCCACCTAAACCTGCTCCTCCCGCAGCGGTGCTAGTTTCAGCCACTGTACCATCATCTGCAGTTCATCCTGAAGGAAATCAACCCTGAATATTCATAGGAAGGACTGATGCTGAAGCTGAAGCTCCAACACTTTGGCCACCTGATGAAAAGAGTCGACTCATTGGAAAAGACCCTGAAGCTGGAAAAGATTGAGAGCAGGAGAAGGGGACGACAGATGATGAGATGGTTGGATAGCATCACTGACTCCATGGACATGAATTTGAGCAAACTCCAGGAGATAGTGGAGGACAGAGGAGGGTGGCGTGCTGCAGTCCACGGGGTCGCAAAGAGTCGTACACAACTTAACAACTGAATGACAGTAACAGCCACCATCTGCCCAGTTTTCAGGCTGAAAGCCTTGCAGTTATCTTTTATTTCCTTCTCTCCACCCCCACATCTAATCCATTAGCAAAAATGTACTGTGACCCTTCTTCCCATCTCCACCTTCATCTGAAGCAGCAGCCCCTGGCTGGTCTTCCTGCATCCCATCAACGGGATGGAATCCCAACTCCTTGCCATGACCCACACGGCGATACGGGGCCTGGGCTTCTGGACGCTTCTCTCACCTGCTCTTCCTCACTCTGAAAGACGCAGTGCCTCCTCTTTCTGCTGCATGGATGCCCCAAGGTTGCCCCTGCCTCAGCGCCTTTGCAATCTCTCCGTTCTTCTTGGAATCCTCCTCCCAGGATTGTGGCTCTGTTGCCTCCTCATTGTTGGTATAAGCTGTCGCCCTCCCTGACTCCTGTGTCTAGAGAAACACCTCGCCCTGCCCTCCACTACCCGTTGCACCCCCATCATCTCCCCTCGCAGCCCCTGACGCCACCGGAATCCCCCGCATCACTGGCCCACTCGCGAACTGTCTCCTCTCCTCAGTGGGATGTAAGCTCGGGGACTGTTTTCCATTCCTGCCTCAGTACTTATAGTAACAAGGTGCCTGGCATTCAGTAGGTGCTCAGTGAGTGCCCAATCACAGAACCCAACACAAGGGCCTGAGTTTCACGTCAGGCTCATCCTGGGTCGCTGTTCCCAGACTCCCCTACAAGACGGCACTCCCCTGTCCTTTGCTTTCTTTACTGCAGTCATTTCTTAAGGTGCTCAGAGGTCGCTCAGTCACCTGCCTGCTCTACCCCCTGCAAGCTTTGTGACCTCGGACAAGTACTTAGTCTCTCTGGGCCTCGGTTTTGCGGGCTGTAAAGTGAGAGTAGTAACAGTGCCCACCTCATAGGTGAATGTGTGTGTGCGCGCATGCACACATGCGCGTACTCAGTTGTGTCCAACTCTTTGCAACCCCATGGACTGTACTGCCAGGCTCCTCTGTCCATGGAATTTTCCAGGCAAGAATACTAGAGTAGGGTGCCATTTCCTTCTCCACTCTTAACCTCTACTGCGATTTTCACCACCATTGGCACAAGTTTGATTCTTGAAAGACGCGACTCTTGTTTCCTCTCTGCCTCCAGGTAATAACACTTACCTGGCCAATTTGCCTGCATGGCACCGTCTGGGGGCTTCATATTCCACTTGGGAAGAGACCAAACCCCTGGGAGCAGCCTGGCAGGCCCACCTCCCTCTGCAGCCTCACCTTGCACAACTTTCCCTCTTGTTCAACCCTCTGCAATCACACCAACCTCACGTTCTTTTTTTTTCCCAAGTATTTACTTACTCGGTTGCGTGGGGCTAATTGCAGCGTGTGGGGTATTTCATGGTGGCATGCAGACTCTCTAGTTGTGTTGCCCTGCCTTAGTTGCTCTGTGGATGCGAGATCTCAGTTCCCCGACCAGGGGTTGAACCTGAGTTGCAAGGTGGATTCTTAACCACTGGGCCACCAGGAAGTCCCCTCGCGTCAGTTCTTTGTTCAACTGCTGCTTGTCCCACGCCAGGCACTCTGCCCAGAATGACCTTTCTCCCCTCTTGCCCCTGCTTGTGGCCTCTTCACTTGGTCGTGGCCCTTCAGTCTCCTGAGCCCCCTGGCAGGGGGTCCCTCCTGCACCCCTCCACCCTGGCCCGGAGAGTCTCCTCTGCCACCCTTGTCACAGCCGTGAGCAGGCACGCACACCTGCCCTGGGGTGTGCACTTTTCCTGCGAGACCCTGAGTTCCCCGAGAGCAGAGAGGCAGCCATCCTCTGTCACCTCTGTACTCCCGGTGTTTGCACGCGGTAAATATTAAGGGAAGGAGTGGGAAGACAGCCTTTGGATTGCACACACAACCGCCCCGAGAGAAAAATCTGCTGCCTTTGCAGAACCAACCGGCCTCTCTCACCAGCCTCCGGCCGCAGAGCAGGAACAGCCCTCCCGACTTCCAGGAGGGCCTACTTGATCGCAGCGGGGCCAGGGGCAGCCCCTGCTTAGAGGCTGCCTTCTTCCACATGATGCCCACAAGGTCGCAGGCACTGGGAGAGCCTTTGCTCAGCGAGGCCAAGGTAGAAACGGGACATGAAGAAGCGACTCTATGGGGAAGTCTGTCTGGCTCCCTGAGCTTGGCCGGCTCACGGCCAGATGTCCAGCTCTTCCTTCCCTCTAGAAACAGGGTGACTCTGGGGTCCTGATGCCTTTGTTTTTCTGGTTGATGGTGTTTCCTTCAATTGCTTGGACCAGAGGTCCTTGCAGGCCCCATCCCTGGGCCGGTCCCCCCCACCCCAAGTCTGAGCCAGAATGTGCCAAAATGAGAAAAATTGGGACACTACAGGGAGTTCTTGTAAACTAAATTAATCCTCAGATTGTCTGTCCTCCTTTTTTTGTGTGTCAAGATGCCCTTTCTTTTATGAAACAAGGGTGATGGAGGTTGAGATAGGTTTTCTTTCCATCTTTTTTTTTTCCTCTTAATGTCACCACTTGTCAAATTACCTACTTAATTTTCTTTTGAAATTTCCTGCTCCGTGGACAGCAGCTGAGTGGGGGTGAGCGCGCTCTCCACTCTGCAGCCCCTCCATGGAGAGGATGAAACGCAGGGGAGACACAGGAGCTGGCTGTTGGTTATTGATGGGCTGCCTGTGGAAGAGGGGACACACTTGTTCTGGTTGCATCCCGGGGTCACTGGGGGGCAGTTTCAGACGGGCATGTCCTGGGCTTAGAATAGTTTCTGACAGGCAGTTATTCAACCACAGAGCAGGCCACCCCATCACAGTTGTCCAGGCACAGCTGGGGCGGCTCCATTAGGGGCTGGTAGAGAAAATATTCTGACCAGGGTCGGGGTGTGGGGACCAGTTAAGAACCTTTGTCTGAGATTCGACCTGCTTCCAGCTCTAGTTGCACCATTTACTACCTGTGTGACCTTGGGCAAGTCAGATTCCTGTTTAAAATGGGGGTAATCATTGTCACCCTCAGGGTCCCGTGAGGTTTCAAAGCAGGAGTGAGACCTTCCAGGAGGGTGAATCCTGCCCCCAGGGAGCTTAAGTAGGGAGCAGGAGTCGGACACGACTGAAGCAACTTAGCAGCAGCAACAGAGAGCAGAGGACTCAGAGAAAGGATCGTGTGGAGCAGTTTGCCGACAAAGCCCTGCAAGAGGGGCCCAGACGGCTGAGCCGAGGGCGTTTCTGAGGACGGTGATCAAGGGAGGAGGGAACACACACACTGAGCCTGGAGACACTCCCCAGGCTGGACAAGTAGAGAGGAGCGAGTGGGTAGCTTCTGTTACGTCTGTTGCTACTTGCTCAGTCATGTCTCTTTACCACCCCAAAGACTACAGCCCGCCAGGCTCCTCTGTCCATGGAATTCTCCAGGCAGAATACTGGAGTGGATAGCCGTTCCTTTCTCCAGGGGATCTTCCCAACCCAGGCATGGAACCTGGGTTCTCCTGCATTGCAGGCAGATTCTTTATCGTCCGACCACCAGGGAAGCCCAAGTATGGGTGTAGTGAGTAGCTATTATTATTACCTAAATTTCCAGGGCAGAGCAATCTCTCTTTCCTTGGGCTGTCACAGCTCTGCGGTCGCATTCCTGGCACATGAGAGATGCTTGGTGCATGTTGAATGAATGGGATTAGCTCAGAATAGAGGGAGATATGATTAGATCTAAGTGACCTGGGGAAAGTGAGAGCATTCTTCCATCCAGTCATACACCTGTCCATCATCCAACGATACCCACATCCATTCTTCTATCTGTATGTTTCAGGCAGAGAACAAGAAAAAGCCACTCAAAGCTCACATCAAGCGGGACAGGGCTTACAGATATGAATCAAATAATGACATGAATAAGTATAAAACTGTGACTGTGAAGTGCTACAGTCAGAGGGGTTTGTGGTGCCAGGAGAGTCCAAACCAGAGCGATTCAACCTATTCAGGGAGGTCAGAAAGCCTCCCCAGGCAAGTGAGAACTCATGGGTGAGCGGGAGTAACTAGAAGGATTGGAAGTGTCCTGGGGGATGTTCCAGGCAGAGAGGGCAGAGCACAGGCCAGGGCAAGATGAAGTTGCAGGTGGGGTGTCAGCCTGTTGAGGCAGGGCCTCCGGGGCCTGTTAGGATTTCAATTTTCATCCATAGAGGCCCTAAGGAAGCAGAGGTGATGTGATCAGATTTAAATTTTGTAAAGACTGTCTGGCTGTGGTTATAGAAAATGGAACTAGGGGTGGGGCAGGCAGGTGTAAGAGCAGGAGGCGTGTGAGAAGCCGGGAAACCCATGATGGAACCTCGGGCTGGGAAGGGGTGGGAAGCCACTTAGGAGAAAAAGGGACGTGACTGGGTGATGTGTTTGGTGGGAAGAATGAGGGCGAGGGAGCTGCCTAGGATGATACCTAGGTTTCTGGATGGGCTGTTGCCAGGCAACAGAGTGAAAGCGAGAAGAGAGCGGGGGAAGGGGTGGGACACACTTTCCCTTGCTGTTGTTATTATGTCTGTGTTTGCAAAATAAGGATGTCGGGAGTGTGGGCGTGCGCCCCTCCCCGAACGAACGAACGCCTGCTCAGGGGTGGGAAGGCTGGTTTGAGGAGACTGCACATGGCAGGCTGCAGAGCTGGGCTGGGGAGCTAGCTAGCTTTCCAGGCTTGGCTCTGCATCAGAGCAGCTGTGTGACCTGACCTGAGGAGGCAGCTTCATCTCTGTGGGCTTCGGCTCTACAATGGACAGGATCAGCTTAGTTGAGGCATGTGGCATTTTAAGGGCATAAAGCAACCTGAGTCTTACTTGTGTCCACTGGCATTATTCACACGGTTCCCCCTTGGAAAGTTATTCCTTGTTGATTCCCTTTATCTAGAGACTGAAGGTTAAAACAGCACCAAGGGGACTTTCCTGGTGGTCAATGGCTAGGACTATGTGCTCCCAATGCAGGGGGCCCCGGGTTCGATCACTGCCTAGGGAACGAGATCCCGCATGCCTCAACTAAGAGTTTGCCCCGAAGGCTGATCCTGAATACTGAGCCCACATGCTGCACCTAGGATCCAGCGCAGCCGAATACAGAAATATTTACAAAACGAAAACAAAAAAATCAGTATTGAGTCTAGCAAGTGAGCTCAGAGGACTCGCAGAGCCTGCTTGCCCCCTCCTCTGATTTTACAGAGGGGCAGTGCTCGTGTCTGACTGATCCTTTTCTCTCTCCTCCTGTCCGATCCCGCATGTAGTAGAACAGGCGGAACAGTTTTCATAGAACCACAAAGCTACAGGGCAGAAAAGCGCCCTTTGAGGTTAGCCCCACTGTCGTCTTCTTACTTTGGGGGTGGGGAGTCTTCTGCAGCCTACCACTGTTTCTTAGGACAGATGGGGCTAGGCAGAGCTGTGGGGATACACTAAGATCACAGACACAGGTGATGCTCAGCATCTGGGGGAAGAGTGATGAAGGGACATCTGAAGCTGTGTCCTGCTAAGCTGGCGTCCTTCCTGACTCCTGATGTCTTCTTGTCATGCACCCCTGCCTTGACTCCTGGGTGTCTTCCACAGGGTGCAGGATGCTCTCTGCAAAAAAGGAATTCAGAAAACCCAGCCTACCCCCCCCCCACCCCCGCATACAAGATATGGAGACAAAAACCCGGTTGGAATCTCAGGGCTGAGGTTTCCATGGTGGCTCCACTCTGCCGCCCTTCCCATTGGCTGGATGTCTTGCTCTGGCTTTAGCAACAGAGGCTCAGATACACGTCTCCTTCCTGATTGGCCAGGCTGGTGTGGCAGCGCCATGGCAACAGGGGCAGAAGGACCAGTCTCTGCAGAACAACTTGAGTCACTCTACCTGGGGTGGGGCTGAGATCCAGAGGGCTGCTTGCAGGGGATGCAAACTGGAACAGGTAGCCCCACCTCAGCTCAAAGTCAGATGGGTCGGTTCTTGGTCGCCCAGGGCGTTGGGAGGCTGCTGAGCTTCTTCTCCTCATCTCATCTATCCTATATCTTGCAGCACGTTCCCAATCCTTCTTTTGCCCCAGGGCTACTGTCTCCACAGAAGGAAAAATCAAACCTCTAGCAGTGCCAGCGATTAATTCATTTGCCCAAAGTCACACAAGTTACAAGTTAGAACTTGAACCCTCATTATATTGCTTGACTTAAATAAACACTTTAGAGGGTCTTTGGTGGAAAATCTAGGGGTCCTTTTTTTTTTAAATAGACTTTTAGGTTTATAGCAAAGGCACAGAGCTGAAGGTACAGCAATTTCCCACAGTGTTTTCAGTTTTAATAGCAATCCTCCTTTAATTCATCAAACAGCTGATGATGCTCGCCTTAACACTCCCCCAACAAATCTCTGATCCTCCCAATAACTGTGTGAATTTGGTAAGTCAGGGAGGAATGACCAGTCTTACAGATGAGGCCACCAGAACCCGGAGAGGGCAAACAATTTGTTCCAGGTCACACAGCATATTCACGCCAGGACTGGCCTCCAACCCAGGTCTCTTGAATCCTTGTCAGGGGTCTACTCTGAAACCATTGGCTTATCCATACCAGGGGCCCCCAGGAGGGTTGAAGGGATGCTCCGGGGGGTTCTGTCATTTGTTTAGAGAACAGTTGCTGAATAGAATCAATGTCTATAACATGGACCAAGGGTTTCACATCAAAACTCCAGTCCCTACCAGGCAATTCTTAAATGTGGCTGCAGTTCCCAGGAAGGGTCCTCATTTCACTGCAAACCTTGCTGTCCACCCTGCTACACGGACGCAAGAAGATACACTCATAAACACCACAGTCGGCTTCATGTTGCTCTGCACTTGGATCTGAGCCGAGGGCCTGCCTGACTCTTCATTGCAGCCTTGGGTCTTCACTGTCCCTGTTTACAGATGCAGAGGCTGGCTCCAAGGAAGGTCAGCCGGCATGCCAAGGCCACACAGGTGGCGGTGTGGCCACACTTCCGACAGGAGGCCACCTGACTCGAAAGCGGGCTGACGTGAACATGTGATGGGCCCTCGGCCCCCACAGGATGCAGAACGGCAGCTCCACGAGGCATCGGAGAGCAGATGCTGTTGCTCTGGGTGTGCATTTCCACAGTGGAGGCAGTGGCTGGACCTTTTCGGTGCTGGAGGAGGCAGGCTCAGAGGATCTACTTTGTGTTAGGGATTTAGAAATCCTTGGCCCCTGAGGAGTGACCCAGTGCCCCCAACACTGTCTTCTGTGGCCTACGGTCTCAGCTTTGTGACCCTTCAGGAGGATGTGCTGGGCAGCTGGTACTTAGCCATCAACTTGGAGGAAGGAAAAACCCCGTGGTGTCCTTGCTCTGAGTCTCAGCCCCAGCTGAAAATGAATGCTTTGGCAGATTTCTTTCCTTCCTGCTCAGCTCGGGCTCCCTGAAGCTCTTGCCCCTGAAACACAGCCCAGCCACCTGGCCTGCCCTCCTGCCCTTCCAAGGGTGAGGATACTGGAGGCCACAGAAGGCGGGAGCTCACACCCATCACTCTGCACCCCAAGGCCACACCAGGAAGGGGCAGGCTCAGGAGTTGCCATCAGCAAGCCTGCAGCGTCCTCCCTGGGCCAGACACCCCACAGGAGCTAGGGAGATGGGCAGGAATGTGCCCCTATAGCCCTGCCCTCAGGGAAGCTGCTGCGTGGTGGAGGAGATGGACGATGGACCACAAGTGAATAAGGCACAATTTCCAACAGCAGTAAGTGTTGTGAATGACAGATTTCCCTGGCAGTCCAGTGGTTAAGACTCAGTGCTCGCAATGCAGGGGACGTGAGTTCGATCCCTGATCAGGGAGTTAGGATCCTGCATGCCACAAGTCACAACCAAAAAAAAAAAAAAAACCACCAAGGACTTGTGGACTGGATGAGACAGGGTAACAGGACAGGGAGTGGCTGGCTGGGACATGGGGTTTGTGTTTCCTGTCTCAGCCAGGATGGTCAGGAAATGCCTCTCTGAGGAGGTGATATCTGAGCGCAAAGAACTTGGATAAAGAAGGGGAAACCGTTGATAGGCAAAGTGTGAGGGGCTGTGGGATTTAGCAATCCAATGCAACGAATGTCTGCTGAATCCCTACTCTGCATCAAGGCACCAGGACAGACGAGGGACCTGCCCAGGCGCGGTGGGAGCCCAGAGGAAGTACCACCCAAGCCAGGAGAGCCAGGAAGTCTTCCAGGAGGAAGCAATGATTCTTTGGAGGCCTGAAGGATGTCAGGTCAAGCCCAGTGGGCAGCAGGGGCGAGGAAACACCAAGATGGTTCCAGCGGAAGAACAGCAGCTGCAAAGGCCAGAGGGAGGGAGAGCTGGAGATTGTCTGGTAAAGGCAAAGAGCTGTGTCTGGAGCAGAGAGGGGAAAGGAGGAGCTTACAGGGCTTCCCTGGTGGCTCAGCTGGTGAAGAATCCGTCTGCAATGCAGGAGACCCTGGTTCGATTCTTGAGTCAGGGAGATCGCCTGGAGAAGGAAATGGCCAGTATTCTGACCTGGAAAATCCCATGGACAGAGGCGCTTGGTGGGTAACAGTCCATGGGGCTCAAAGAGTCACAACTGAGTGACTCAGCACGAATGGGGTCAAAGTGGGCCTTGGAGGCCGCTTAAAAGACTCCAGCCTTTTCCTGAAGGTAGTCTGCATAGCATCGCCATGTTTAGCAAAAAAAGAAAAAATACAGGCTGTCCTGTTAACTTTGAATTTCAGATAAACAACAAACACATTTTAAAGTATAATTACAGGCGCGCAATATGTGGAACATTCTTATACTAAAAACCATTACTTGTTGATTTGAAATTCAGTTTTAATGGGGCCTCCTGCATCCTCTCTTGCAACCCTGAGTTGGGGCCCACAGAGGGGTTTTACGCAGGGGATGACATGGTTGGATTTACATTTTGTGAAACTTCCAGGATTTGTGGGAAAACACACTGACGGGAGACCAGGAAGGAGGCGGGAGATGAGGCCCTGCTTTGTCCAGGCCAGAGACGCAGAGTCCAGGGAACAGGGCGTCTCGTTGGGTCACCTGCCTCCGTGCCGGTGGGCCTGGGTAAATCCCTCAGCTGATGCTGTCTCAGCTGGGTGACTAAAGGCCAGATCAGACCCCAGCTCTGCAGTGCGAGCCTCCGGGATGGTCTGCTCCCTCCTCGGCATCCTCTTCTGTTGAGTGAAGGGGTCAGATAGATAATCACAAGAGACAGTTCACAGGGCCCCTCTGTTCCTGCCACCCTGGGCTCTCTGTCCATCCTCCGTCTGATGTCCCTCTGGGACGTTGCCCACCACGGTGACAAGTCCAAATCCGAGACAGCTGGCTCCAAGTTCCCCTCCCTTGCCCCCTTGCTCTTTCTTCCCTTCCCACGTCACTCCAGCCGATGAACGCATGAAGCACCCCCACACCTGGTTTGGGAGAAGGCACTCAGTGTCTTCTGAGGTCCTGCTGTGTGCGGGCTGGGTCCTCTACAGCACTGCTGTTGATTTAGACTCTCGGTCGTGTCTGACTCTTAGTGACCTCCTGGACTGTAAGCCCTCCAGGCTCCTCTGTCCATGGGATTTTCTAGGCAAGAATACAGAGAGGGTTGCCATTTCCTTCTCCAGAGGATCGTTCCGACCCAAGGATCAAACCCATGTCTCCTGCGTTGTAGTCGGATTCTTGACCGAATGAGCCACCAGCAACTTCCCGATCTACAGCATTCATCTCCGTTAATTCTCACAAAAGCCTCTCGGGGAGGGTATCATGATTCCCCATTACACAGATCAGAGAACTGAGGCTCAGTGATGCAGCTGCTGCCCAGCTGTGCAAGGCAAACCTGGGGTGGAGTCTGGGACCGCTCGGCGCCAGGGCTCTGTCCTCCCACCGTCTCCAGGAAACGCCCCCGGGAGCCCCTAATCCCCCTACATTCATCGCCGGGGCCTGGTCAGCAGTCTCCTTGTCCCACAGCAGGCACGTGATACCCTGGCTCTTTCTGAGTTAAGCCGGGGGACTCAAACTCGTTGCTGTGATGCTCATCTGCTGGGGGAGCTTTCCGGTTTAGGAAACTTTACCATCTGTGCCCTCCTCACGACCCTGTGGGGACTCAGCATGGCCCCGCAGCCCTCCTAGCCTGCAGCTCTGCCGCAGTGGAGTCTTCATTAAATATTAACGGGGCCGCTCCCGGCACTGCTGTGACGTCAATTACCGGGCTGCTCTAGAGAGCTGTGGCCTCCTTTCCAAGGTGAAGCGGTGCCCGGAATTCAGCCGACTCAGATGGTGTCCCTGGGGGCTGGCTGTTGGAGAAGGTGCCGCTAATGTAAGACGTGGCAGGAGTCCAGGAGCTTTCCTCCCATCTCTCCGGCTCCCTCGGGGCCCCGGTGGCATCCTGATGCTGGCATGATGCGTTCAGTCATTCGGTAGATATTTATTGAGCACCTGCTGTACACCAAGCATGTACAACAGATGAGACGGTTAGATAGCATCACCGACTCAATGGACTCCAGGAGTGGGTGAAGGACAGGGAAGGCTGGCATGCTGCAGTCCCTGGGGTCGCAAAAGAGTCGGACACAACTTAGTGACTGAACAGCCAGTGTGCCAAGCACAGGGCTGGGCTCTGGGGAGCCGCCATGAGGGTGACAGGGTCCTTCAGCATGGGGCATTACTGTCTGGCGGTGGAGAGGGAGGAACTGTCTTAACACAGAACAGTAGACCCAGTGCTGTGAGCCAGGGCAGGCGCCCACCCCAGCCTGCCTGTGACCAAGGGATCCTCCCAGAGGAAACTAGGATTAAGCTAAACCCCAAGAGGGAGCCTAAGTTAGGTCTGAAGAGGATGGGTGAGGGTTTTAGCAAGAAGGACTAGGATCAGATCTCAGACCCGAGTTCTATCCCTCCTCAGTCATTTACCTGCAGCTGGGTTTCCACTGAACCACCTGCTACGAGGACTCTAGGAAGCCACAGCTAATGATAGCAGAGGGTTTGATGCCCAGCGAGAACTCAGGAGTAGCTGTTATGAAAATAGCTCTGTGCTTTCATAGAATTCCTCACCCTGTCAGGGATCCTTACCCTGATTCGGGGAACATAGAAACTGAGGCTCAGAGGGTTGACATCACAACCCTGGGTAATATTGCAGATCAGAGCCCAGCTGGACATAAGACCCCAGGCTCTGACTTGGGCTCTCTGACATTTCCCAGCCGCAGGCAACCCAGCTGGGGTCTCAGCTCAACGAGACTCAGAATCCCACGAGAGATCTCAGTGTGAATTCCTCAGCCTTCTTTGAGGTTAAGGCTGCAGCTGCCCAAGGACAAGCCCAGGCCTTGGCTTTGGGATGGAGGGCAGGGCCTAGGCCTTGCTCTGTTGGGAATCTGCTGTGTGACTGTGAGTGAATTTCCTTCCCTCTCTGAGCTTCAGTTCCCCATCAGTTCAGTTCAGTTCAGTTGCTCAGTCGTGTCCGACTCTTTGCGACCCCATGAATCGCAGCACGCCAGGCCTCCCTGTCCATCACCAACTCCCGGAGTTCACTCAGACTCACGTCCATTGAGTCCATGATGCCATCCAGCCATCTCATCCTCGGTCGTCCCCTTCTCCTCCTGCCCCCAATCCCTCCCAGCATTAGGGTCTTTTCCAATGAGTCAACTCTTCGCATAAGTGGCCAAAGTACTGGAGCTTCAGTTTTAGCATCATTCCTTCCAAAGAAATCCCAGGGCTGATCTCCTTCAGAATGGACTGGTTGGATCTCCTTGCAGTCCAAGGGACTCTCAAGAGTCTTCTCCAACACCACAGTTCAAAAGCATCAATTCTTCTGCACTCAGCCTTCTTCACAGTCCAACTCTCACATCCATACATGACCACCGGAAAAACCATAGCCTTGACTAGACGGACCTTAGTCGGCAAAGTAATGTCTCTGCTTTTGAATATACTATCTAGGTTGGTCATAACTTTTCTTCCAAGGAGTAAGCG
>SJXQ01000398.1:389497-509165 GCA_006408695.1 Aepyceros melampus | reverse complement strand
TATCAGCATAATTTGGTATTACATGAATATGACACTCTTCCCATATGTATTGATCCTCTGGTTGACTTTGGATAACCCTAATTTTACACAGATTTTCTGAAAGGCTCTTGTGATAATTCAAAGTTAAGCATCCCTATCCCTAAATGTTTAGTTATTGTAAAATAACATTACATTTGAGGATCAGTATGGTACATAATTGTGACATTGTGATTTATAATAAGAAATATATATATTTGATCTTTATCCACAGTTTTTGGTTTCCAGATCCCCAAATCTTTGGAATTTCCTGAGGGATTAGGGCATTGGAAGCATTTTTTGTCATAATTCTTGGTCTCTTGTCCTCAGTTCCTGAAATCAACTCAGAGCTTTAAAGGTGAAATGGGTATCTTGTTACTCATAATAACCCAATTTTCTACATTAACTGGATTTATATGAATGAAGTGACTCTTGGAAAGCACCTAATGATGAGGCCTGGTTGCCAGGGGAATCACACATGAATAGAAGATTGGAACTCTCAGTTCTACCTCCTGATTTCTGGAGAGGGGAGAGGGCTGAAGGTTGAGTCAATCACTAACATTGATGATTTAATCAAGCATGCCTATGTAATAAAGCCTCTATAGAAATCCAAAAGGAGAGGGAGTGAACACAGAGGTTTGAAGAGGGCATGGAAGCTCTGTATGCCTTCCCACATACCTGGCCCTTTGCATCTCTTCCATCTGGCTGTTCCTGAACATTTTATAANGGTTTGAAGAGGGCATGGAAGCTCTGTATGCCTTCCCACATACCTGGCCCTTTGCATCTCTTCCATCTGGCTGTTCCTGAACATTTTATAAGTAAATAAGTAAGTAAAGTCACTCAGTCGTGTCCGACTCTTTGTGACCCCATGGACTGCAGCCCACCAGGCTTCTCAGTCCATGAGATTCTCCAAGCAAGAATACTGGAGTGGGTTGCCATTTCCTTCTCCAGGGGATCTTCCCGACCCAGGGATTGAACCCAGGTCTCCCGCATTGGAGGCAGACGCTTTAACCTCTGAGCCACCAGGGAAGTGAACATTTTATAATAATAAACTGGTAATCTAGTAATTAAAATGTTGAACCCAAGGAAGGGGCTCAGTGGAACCTCTGATCTAAAGTTGGTGGATCAGAAGCAGGTGAGAACCCAAACTTACAATTGGCAGCAAAGAGGGGTGGAGGTGGAACAGTCCTGTGGGGCTGAATCTTTGGTCTGTGAGATCTGATGCTCTTTCCATGTAGCTAGTGCCAGAATTGAGTGGAGTTTTAGGGTTCCCTGCTGGTTTCTGGAGAATTGCTTGGTGGTGTGAGGAAACAGCTCCCTACCCCCAGTGGAACTGGATGCAGAACTCTTAAGTCTACTGTGTAAAAATCAAAAGATTCTTAATAACCTAGGAGACATTGCCTTTATAACTAAACTTTGTTGCTCCCCATCTGGCTGATAAATAGACCATGCAGAGGCCATCTGACCATCAATCCATATGGCCCCCCTCCTTTAGCTATTTTTGCCTACAACCAACACTCTCAGGATTCCTAAGGAGCATTCGCATTACTAATGACAGGAAAGATTTGAAAAGCAGCTGAAACCTAAATACGTGCTCAGGTGTGTATTGAGATGGACCAAAAATTTAACTGAAATTGCTATTCATCAAAAAGTATGTAAGAAACTTGACCATGACCCAAAAGCGTCTTTTCATCTCTTTGATTCTATAGTAAATACATGCAGATATCTCTCAGGAGGTATCTACTCATTGTATGTTAGAAAATTCAATATTAGTCATCATCCAACAATGGATTCCAAACTCAAATACTTTGACCACCTGATGTGAAGAACCGACTCAATGGAAAAGACCTTGATGCTGGGAAAGATTAAAGGCAGGAGGAGAAGGAACGACAGAGGATGACATGGGTAGATGGCATCACCAACATGATGGACATGAGTTTGAGTAGGCTCCGCGAGTTGGTGATGGACAGGGAAGCCTAGCATGCTGCAATCCATGGGGTCGCAAAGAGTCAGACACGACTGAGCGACTGAAGTGAACTGACAGAACAATGGATTCTAAACCATTGTGTGTGTGTGTGTGTGTGTGTGTGTCTGTGTGTGTGTGTGTTAGTCACGCAGTCGTTTCTGACTGTTTGCAACCCCATGGACTGTAGCCTACCAAGCTCCTCTGTCCTTGGGATTCTCCAGGTAAAAATACTGGAGTGGGTTGCCATTTCCTCCTCCATTATATGATTCCAAATCCAGAAACCATAGGGAAATGGCAATTCAGGGACGGGTTGGCACTTCCATTACAGGGATAGTTCTGCTTTTTGTTTTTAACTGCCATGGATTTAAGGCCTAGAATTAACAAACTAGAGGCTTGGCTCTACACTGTTTTGAGAAAAATAATCTGCCAGATAAATTAAAAAGCTGAGACGATAGGTTATTTAAAAGATAACATCATTTGTTCTTCACTGAATACATTTACTTGTTTCTTGATTAAACACATATATAATACTAAGGTTTTAAAGTTGTGTTGAAAGAAATTTTTCTAAATAATTAATTGATGCACCTTAATTTGAGTCTCAACCTAATTATCAGAAGCAAGAATAATCAATAGATCCCACGAAGTTTCACTCAGAATATAACACCAGTGGGGCCATATATTGACTATTAGGCTCCTTGAAGAGCTTTCAAAAATATCTATTAATAACTCTGCCACAAAACAGTTTTTTAAAAATTGTGATGTAGACTGAAACACTAGTGGTTGCTGCTATTTCTGTTTTTTAAACTCCCCAAATGATTTAATGTTCAAGGGAGTCTGAAAAAAACTAATGTATACTATTCAGCATTAGTAATTTTCCAGTGGACTATCTTTGCAATGACTTGGTCTGGTATTTGATAACTGTATTGATTTGGAATTGCTCCAAGTTTCATGCAACCAAAATGAAGCAACTATCCTCAGCTAACAAGAACTCCAGAGGTCAAGGACTAAACTAACCACCACCCAGGCTAATATACTGGCTAATGCCACTGGTTCTTTAATTTTTTTTTCCAAACAATAGACTGGGTTTTTCATCCAGCTTCTGCTGTTTTTCCAGGAAAGAATAAGAAGAATTACCAAGAAGGTAGGAGAAATTGCATGATAAAAAGTATTTTTTTCCCAGAAACTTCCAACTGACTTAATGTCCAGAACTTCAGCAGTGAAAGAAGCTGAAGGTACATTCTTTTGCTATTTTTATTAACACTAGTAGTATTATTATCTTGTATCCCCAAAGTATGCATATTATTTTTGTATTCTTGAGTGGCTTAAAACATTCTCTTCCTACACTTCAAGAAGTTAGCAACGTTTCTGTTGGAGAAATATATTTCTCATCTAATAAATAAAACATAACACATATAAAATCTCTTTGGGGACACATTTCCAGAAGAATCTTTTTCCATGAAAAGTATGATAGTTAATGTAGTTAATGGTACTGCCAAACATATGTGTTAAAATTGTACAACCAAGAAAATTATATTAAATACCATTAACCAGCTTTTATAATTTGCTATTTGATCAGTGCTCATGGAAGCTGTTTTTCCTTGGTTAAAAATAATCTCTATTATTTATAACTATTTAAAAATTCCGCTGGTGTGTAATTTGTCTTAAATTCTAAATCTAAAGAGGAAAGTCTGATTTTAATCTTCTTTTAGCTCAATTATCAATATAGCTACTCTGGACACTAACTATGTATCCTCATTCTTTAACTTTCATTACTAGATAAATTCCTTTGGGAAGAACATATTAAGAGACAAACTTTCCAGTCAACATAACCCACTTAGAACGATACATTGCAGTGAAAGTTTCAGACTGACATAAATCCACTTACAAAACAAAATCCACTTAGTAATACGAAAACTTGGAATTCGTTTTGATATTTGCTCTTTTATCAGTCAAGATCCAATAGGAGATAGAAATCACACATTAATTTGAAAAGGCAATGTTTAAAATAAAAACTTGTTAACTCTAACAGAGGATGTTCTCTAAAGGAGTAAAGAATGTGCTAAAGAACACCTACCCTGGAACTCAAGGGAGTGTACTCAAGGGAGATAAATTTCACAGCTTGGATTTGGACCTCATTGGAGAAGGTATGATTGCAGACCTGTGATGGCAGAAAAGGTGAATAGGGTAACCCAGTTTAGAGTACATCCACAGTTGTTGAGTAAGCAGGGAAGACCCCCTCCAGGATGCAAGAGAAGAAAAACTATCATGCGCACTGCAAGCAAGAAATGTGCTTTTGGACTTCAGGCAGTATGAAACTGGCAATAAACCAATGGCATACTTAGAAGCCTAATTGGAAATTAAAAAAGCAAACTACCAAATCTCAGTGGGTAGCAGCACAAGAGGCTGCTACTGATACTTGATGAGGGTTATAGAGACCTGTTTCCTCACAAGACATAAGCAGCAGAGATCCCTCTGGGGATTATTTTATATGGACACTAACCACAATCATGAAGGTGCCACCCCCATGCCCTAATCATCTCATAAAGGCCTTATCTCCAAATACTGTCACATCTGGTGTTAGTTATGAATTTTGAGGGTATGCAGTCATCCAGCCAACAATATTCTGCCATGAAATGTCATATCTTTCTTGCATGCAAAATATATTCAGTTCAGTTAAGTTCAATCTCTCAGTCATGTCCGACCCTTTACGACCCCATGAATCACAGCATGCCAGGCCTCCCTGTCCATCACCAACTCCTGGAGCTCACTCAAACTCAGGCCCATCAAGTCGATGATGCCATCAGCTGTCTCAGCCTCTGTCATTCGCTTCTCCTCCTGTGCCCAATCCCTCCCAGCATCAGGGTGTTTTCCAATGAGTCAGCTCTCCACATGAGGTGGCCGAAGTACTGGAATTTCAGCTTCAGCATCAGTCTTCCAATGAACACCCAGGACTGATGTCCTTTAGGATGGACTGGTTGGATCTCCTTGTAGTCCAAGGGACTCTCAAGAGTCTTCTCCAACACCACAGTTCAAAAGCATCAATTCTTCGGCACTCAGCCTTCTTCACAGTCCAACTCTCACATCCATACCTGACCACTGGAAAAACCATGCCTTGACTAAATGGACTTTTATTGGCAAGTTATATCTCTGCTTTTGAATATGCCATCTAGGTTGGTCATAACTTTCCTTCCAAGGAGTAAGTGTCTTTTAATTTCATGGCTGCAGTCACCATCTGCAGTGATTTTGGAGCCCCCCCAAAACAGAGTCTGACACTGCTTCCACTGTTTCCCCATCTATTTCCCATGAAGGGATGGGACCAGATGCCATGATGTTAGTTTTCTGAATGTTGAGCTTTAAGCCAACTTTTTCACTCTCCTTTTTCACTTTCAATGAGAGGCTTTTTAGTTCCTCTTCACTTTCTGCCATAAGGGTGGTGTCATCTCCATATCTGATGTGATTGATATTTCTCCTGGAAATCTTGATTCCACCTTGTGTTTCTTCCAGTCTAGCATTTCTCATGATGTACTCTGCATCCAAGTTAAATAAGCAGGGTGACAATATACAGCCTTGACACACTCCTTTTCCGATTTGGAACCAGTCTGTTGTTCCATGTCCAGTTCTAACTGTTGTTTCCTGACCTGCATATAAGTTTCTCAAGAGGCAGGTCAGGTGGTCTGGTATGCCCAACTCTTTCAGAATTTTCCACAGTTTATTGTGATCCACACAGTCAAAGGCTTTGGCATAGTCAATAAAGCAGAAATAGATGTTTTTTTCTGGAACTCTCTTGCTTTTTCCATGATCCAGCGGATGTTGGCAATTTGATCTCTGGTTCCTCTGCCTTTTCTAAAACCAGCTTGAACATCAGGAAATTCATGGTTCATGTACTGCTGAAGCCTGACTTGGAGAATTTTGAGCATTACTTTACTAGCGTGTGAGATGAGTGCAATTGTGTGTAGTTTGCGCATTCTTTGGCATTGCCTTTCTTTGGGATTGGAATGAAAACTGGCCTTTTCTTGTCCTGTGGCTACTGTTGAGTTTTCCAAATTTGCTAGCATATTTCATGCAGCACTTTCATAGCATCGTCTTTCAGGATTTGAAATAGCTCAACTGGAATTCCACCACCTTCATTCCATCCCAATTACACTCGGAATCTTAACTCATTCACCAGTAACTTTAAAGTCCAAAGGCTCATTTAAATATCATTGTCAGATACAGGTGGAACTCAGGGATGATTCATCCTGAAACAAAATCCTCTCCAGCTGTGAACCTCTGAGATCTAATATGTCATATGCTTCCAGAATGCAATGGTGGAATAGGCATACAATTGTTGTTGTTCAGCTGCTCAGTCATGTCCGACTCTTTGGGACCCCATGGACTGCAGCGCGCCAGGCTTCTCTGTCCTTCACTGTCTCCCAGAGTTTGCTCAGATGCATGTCCATGAGTTGATCATGCCATCCAGCCATCTAATCCTTTGTTGCCCTCTTCTCCTCCCACTCTCAATCTTTCCCAGCATGTGGCTCTTTTCAAATGAGTTGGTTCTTCATATCAGGTGGACAAATTATTGGAGTTTCAGCTTCAGAATCCGTCCTTCCAATGAATATTCAAGGTGGATTTCCTTTAGGATTGACTGGTTGGATCTCCTTGCAGTCCAAGGGACTCTCAAGAGTCTTCTCCAGCACCACAGTTAGAAAGCATCAGTTCTTAAGTGCTTCTCCTTCTTTATGGCCCAACTCTCACATCCATACAAGACTACTGGAAAAACTATAGCTTTAACAATACTAACCTTTGTTGGCAAAGTCATGTCTCTGCTTTTTAATACACTGTCTAGATTTGTCATTTCTCTTCTTCCAAGGATCAAGAGTCTTTTTATTTCTTGGCTGCAGTCACCATCTGCAGTGATTTTGGAACCCAAGAAAATAGTCTGTCACTGTTTCCATTTTCCACCATTTTTTTTTGCTATGAAGTGATGGAAGAATATCAATCCTCAGCTACGCAGATGACACCACCCTTATGGCAGAAAGTGAAGAGGAACTAAAAAGCCTCCTGGTGAAAGTGAAAGTGGAGAGTGAAAAAGTTAGCTTAAAGCTCAACATTCAGAAAACTAACATCATGGCATTTGGCCCCATCACTTCATGGCAGATAGATCGGGAAACAGTGGAAACAGTGGCTGACTTTATTTTAGGGGGGCTCCAAAATCACTGAAGATTGTGACTGCAGCCATGAAATTAAAAGACGCTTAATCCTTGGAAGAAAAGTTATGACAACCTAGATAGCATATTCAAAAGCAAAGACATTACTTTGCCAACAAAGGTCCATCTAGTCAAGGCTATGGTTTTTCCTGTGGTCATGTATGGATGTGAGAGTTGGACTGTGAAGAAGGCTGAGTGCCGAAGAATTGATGCTTTTGAACTGTGGTGTTGGAGAAGACTCTTGAGAGTCCCTTGGACTGCAAGGAGATCCAACCAGTCCATTCTAGAGGAGATCAGCCCTAGATGTTCTTTGGAAGGAAAAATGCTAAACATGAAACTCCAGTACTTTGGTCACCTCATGCGAAGAGTTGACTCATTGGAAAAGACCCTGATGCTGGGAGGGATTGGGGGCAGGAGGAGAAGGGGACGACAGCAGATGAGATGGCTGGATGGCATCACCGACTTGATGGACGTGAGTTTGAGTGAACTCCTTGCCGAAGAATTGATGCTTTTGAACTGTGGTGTTGGAGAAGACTCTTGAGAGTCCCTTGGACTGCAAGGAGATCCAACCAGTCCATTCTAGAGGAGATCAGCCCTAGATGTTCTTTGGAAGGAAAAATGCTAAACATGAAACTCCAGTACTTTGGTCACCTCATGCGAAGAGTTGACTCATTGGAAAAGACCCTGATGCTGGGAGGGATTGGGGGCAGGAGGAGAAGGGGACGACAGCAGATGAGATGGCTGGATGGCATCACCGACTTGATGGACGTGAGTTTGAGTGAACTCCGGGATATGGTGATGGATAGGGATGCCTGGCATGCTGCGATTCACAGGGATGCAAAGAGTCAGACATGACTGAGCGACTGGACTGAACTGAACTGAACTGTTGGGACTGAATGCTATGGTCTTTGTTTTCTGAATGTTGAATTTTAAGCTAGCTTTTTCACATAGAATAGACATTCGATTTCCAAATGAGATAAACAGAAAAGAAGAAAGAAGGGATAGGTCCTGAGGAAATCGAAAAATCAGCAAGGCATATTCTATTAGACCTTGGTAATGGTTTACATATAGGAAAGTGTGAAGAAGGCTGAGCGCCGAAGAATTGATGCTTTTGAACTGTGGTGTTGGAGAAGACTCTTGAGAGTCCCTTCAACTGTAACGAGATCCAACCAGTCCATTCTGAAGGAGATCAGCCCTGGGATTTTTTGGGAAGGAATGATGCTAAAGCTGAAACTCCAGTACTTTGGCCACCTCATGCAAAGAGTTGAGTCATTGGAAAATACTCTGATGCTGGGAGTGATTGAGGCAGGAGGAGAAGGGGACGCCAGAGGATGAGATCGCTGGATGGCATCACTGACTCGATGGACATGAGTTCGAGTGAACTCCAGGTGATGATGATGGACAGGGAGGCCTGACGTGCTGTGATTTATGGGGTCGCAAAGAGTTGGACACGACTGAGCGACTGAACTGAACTGAACTGAAAATACATTAAGACTGGACTTCAGAACAAATCTACAACATACATATTATTAGTTTCTGTATATATATTAGGAAGCAAAGATACAAAGTTAACTAGAATGTCTCTAATCACACACCCAGAAATCACTGGCAATCACTTTGGATTTTAGATCTCCATGGCCCCAAACCCTTCTCGTTTTCCTCAATGATATATACTTCTACATGCTTTCTAGCCCTGTAAATTAAGGCAACTTCTGCCACCAAGCATTTACAATTTAATTCTCCACAGATCATTTCTTAAATCTCTTTTTCTTAACTATACAAGTCATGTGATCTAATAGCATTCAGAACAATGAATATAAGAATATGAATTAAATGGGATTATGTTAATAATTGAACTTATGTTAGTGTATTTTCAAATTTTCCTACCAGACAAAAACTAAGGTGCCTTATATGGTGAATTTAAATGTCATTCTTTATTCACACTTGATTTTAGAACATAAAACTTTGTTTTATTGAAAGTGTGTGAGTATATTATTTTTGGGGGCTCCAAAATCACTGCAGGTGGTGATTGCAGCCATGAAATTAAAAGACGCTTACTACTTGGAAGAAAAGTTATGACCAACCTAGATAGTATATTCAAAGCAGAGACATTACTTTGCCGACTAAGGTCTGTCTAGTCAAGGCTATGGTTTTTCCTGTGGTCATGTATGGATGTGAGAGTTGGACTGTGAAGAAGGCTGAGTGCAGAAGAATTGATGCTTTTGAACTGTGGTGTTGGAGAAGACTCTTGAGAGTCCCTTGGACTGCAAGGAAATCCAACCAATCCATTCTGAAGGAGATCAGCCCTGGGATTTCTTTGGAAGGAATGATGCTAAAGCTGAAGCTCCAGTACTTTGGCCACCTCATGCGAAGAGTTGACTCATTGGAAAAGACCCTGATGCTGGGAGGGATTGGGGGCGGGAGGATGGGCTCCAAAATCACTGCAGATGGTGACTGCAGCCATGAAATTAAAAGGCGCTTACTCCTTGGAAGAAAAGTTATGACCAACCTAGATAGTATATTCAAAGCAGAGACATTACTTTGCCGACTAAGGTCTGTCTAGTCAAGGCTATGGTTTTTCCTGTGGTCATGTATGGATGTGAGAGTTGGACTGTAAAGAAGGCTGAGCACCAAAGAATTGATGCTTTTGAAGTGTGGTGTTGGAGAAGACTCTTGAGAGTCCCTTGGACTGCAAGGAGATCCAACCAGTCCATTCTGAAGGAGATCAACCCTGGGATTTCTTTGGAAGGAGTGATGCTGAAGCTGAAGCTCCAGTACTTTGGCCACCTCATACGAAGAGTTGACTCATTGGAAAAGACCCTGATGCTAGGAGGGATTGGGGGCGGGAGGAAAAGGGGACGACCAAGGATGAGATGGCTGGATGGCATCACAGACTCAATGGACGTGAGTCTGAGTGAACTCCGGGAGTTGGTGATGGACAGGGAGGCCTGGCATGCTGCGGTTCATGGGGTCGCAAAGAGTTGGACACAACTGAGCGACTGAACTGAACTGAGGTGATCTATGGTAAATCTTACAAAAGAGAAGCAAATAAAATAGTGGAGAGGAGGAGGTAGACAAAATTTGACTTGGTGAGCGAGGTGAAAGTGAAAGTGAAGTCGCTCAGTCGTGTCTGACTCTTTGCAACCCGTGGACTGTAGCCCACCAAGCTCCTCCTTCCATGGGATTCTCCAGCCAAGAATACTGGAGTGGATTGCCATTTAATTAAAGAAGAACTTGTGAGCAACTGAAATTTAAATCAGACCTCAAAGGATAGGAAGGTCTCAGACTATAAAATGAGGATGATAATAGAACCATTTCATAGACCCATTTTAAAGATCAAACACATAACATGGAAAGAGTGTGGGACAGCACCTGGTATGTTGTTAAGAGTTGGGTCATTGTTAAACATTGTCTTCTTGATCACAACTTGAGCAAAATCTTGAAAAAAATGCTTACTCTAGAATAAGTCCAACCTTGTAGATTTGTATTTATACATTAGAATATCCCTCTTTATTTTTCTCTGTTAATAGTTGCTGATTTGTATGTTTCATGATTTTCTACCTTGCTTTCACAAGGGTATTCATGTTGCATTTGGAGGGGAGCAAATAAATTTGAAGGAAAATAAATATAATTAACATGGAGCCAGTTTTATTAACTTTTATGTACCATGCTTTTATTTTGAAAAATATTCATTCATTACAAATTAACCTTAGACTTCTGTTTAATTAAGAGAGTCTGATAGTCTCACTCAAAGATTGTAATCACAGTTAAACTGAAGTATTTTCAGTTATGTGCCTGTGTGCATGCACGCACAGTTTAACTTACTCTTCGTAACTAAAGCAGTAGAGTTTTGGAATAATTCAAGTTTAATGTAGACAATGAATAGAGTTAAAAACCATGTTTGATACCTTTTCCTTTGGGCGACTTAGGTGCCTGGAGGACTCTCCCAGTTGGAGGTAGGCCCCTGCCAGCGAATAATAATCAGCAACAGAAACCAGAAAGCAGGAAATTTGAAACCCAGAATGGGAACTTGAGAGCAGCAGTGTATAGCAGTCTGAAGCCTGGGGCCAGGACTACGTCAAATGACGATGACTGTTAGACCTTTCTCATCTTACCTTGAGAAAAGAATCCAGTTCCAAGCCTTGAGGACAGGCTACAGGCAGAAGATCAGTGTTGGTGGACTAAAGTCTGGGCTCAGCTGTTGATGCTCTTTAATGTTTATGGAACACTTGGATGGGACACAGTGAGAAACCAGACCATTTGCCTTACTCTTCTCTCCTCTCCATTCATACAGATCATCAGAACTATCCCTTCCTTCCCCATTAGGACCAGTTGTCTTTGTACATGTGTGGAGTTGGAGAGAAAAATAGAACTACCACTAGTCCAGATGGTACCTTAATAGGAATAAGAAAAGGCCTTTTTTTTTTTTGCTTTTTCAAAAAGATTTATTTTTTAACTGAAGGATAATTGCTTACAGAATTTTGTTGTCTTTTGTTAAACATCAACATGAATCAGTCATAGGTATACATATGTTTCCTTAAGACATTCCACTGCTTCTGCTGGAAAATTTTTATAATCAATACACAAATCTATGATGTCTATAATTTTAACTGTGTAAGTATACAGTAAATGTACATGTAATCTAAATGTACAATATACAGCCATATGGTACTGCCCTGGGGAGTAAAGACTGCAGATTGGGAGAGAAGAGAGAAAAATTATAAAGGCCATTTTGAAGACACTTTCACCCTTGTAGTCTTTTATCCTAGCACATAACTTCACCCATTCTGTCCTCCTTGAAAGATGTAGTTGGCATTTTGGATTTGGTTGTGCAAGTCTGCCATGGGCACTGAACAATATTTAATGCCCCTGGCCCCCCTTTCCACCTTCACACTAAAACTGTAGTGCTCCCCAGGTGTTCTGCCAGCCCACCCCCCTCCTCCCATTTCTAGATGCCCCCGAGATGGACAGTGTCATTCAGGTTGGGAACCTCTACTCTGGTTTCATGGTACTAATCCTCCATTCCTGAAGATTTCAAAGTTGCCTTGCATAAAGGCTCATCCTTCATGTCACCTCCTCTGTGAATATTTTTGGTCTTCTCCCTGGGTATAATTGACCCCTCCTATGTGCCCTCACACAGCACCTTATGTTGCCACTTGTTAGGGCAAATACGAGTCTGCATGTGGTTGGATTTGAGGATTCCTCTTTCTGTCTCCCCCTCCCCATTACGTCTTGATCTATTTGAGATAAGGGATAATGTTGACTTCCTGGAATCCATAAAGTCTAAGACAGTCCCTGCGTCTCCCTGGGAGGTTTTTCTCTCCCTTCTCTACCAGGTCAGCTTAAACTTTTAACCTTTAATTTGTGAAAGCATTTTGCATAACGAAGAGCTACTTGAAATCAAATAAGAATATTGTGTATTATAATTCAAAGTATATTAACAATTGGAAATCGCTTCTCTAATTTATCTAAAATGTTAGTTTCCTATTAAGACAGTATTTTTAAGGATACCAGTCTGTTGGTTTGCTAGTGCCAAATATTGTTTTAGGTCAAAATTTCCATGATTCTCCTACATAAGGGAGTAGGATCATGGCAATTTTGACCTGAAGCAATATTGTATTAGCAAACCAACAGACTGGTAAGGGAGTAAGATTGGAAAAGAAAATGGCAACACACTCTAGTGTTCTTGCCTGGGAAATCCCATGGACTCGGAGCCCACTACAGTCCATGGAGTCACAAAGAATTGGACATGACTTAGTGACTAAACAACAACAGGGGAGTAAGATAAGATGTTTTGTAATATGGTTCTTATATAGGTTCTTGTCTTAAACTTAATATTGCAAAGGATTATTTTCAGAGATATTTCATTATTGTTCATACTTCCCTTTGGATTATGTGTCTCTCTGATTCAGCCCTAAGTCAACTGCTGTGACCTGAGGTAACACGCTCTGTGAGTCAATTAGCAGTTAGTAATGTTCTCTGGCTTCTATTTGGGGAGGGCATTTTTATATTTCATTTAACTTATTTTAAAAGTGTTTTCTCCCCCTGATGAGAGATGTGTCAAAACCATCTCAATAAAACAACCTACAAAGAGAATGCTTGCTCATCAGGAAAGCTAATCTCCTGTAGCTGCTAGAAAGACTGTTTCTTGGGCGGCCTGAGTATATTAGAGCAAGAAAAAACTTCTGCGTGAACTCATGATAACAAATGAAAGTTGTTCTTTCTGCTTAGCACTGTTGTCTTTTGACATGAAGCAAATAGTGAGTACAAAAATGAGGTGTTGATGAGTTGAGTTCCCTGTTGCCAGATATTTGCTTCAGGGCAGTGCACCAGCCATCTGGAAAGGCCTTTGGACTCACAAGGCACATGATGGTTCAGTTCATTAGGACATATATTGGGCAACTATCATAAACAGACTCTACAATAGGCAGAAGCAAGATAGAAATATCACTGTCTCTCACGTAAAATTCTCCATCAGTGGTCTAGGACTAGTAAGACAGCTTCTTGGTGCTGGGGCCCAGCTATCTTCCATTTGGATGTTTTGCTGTGCACACTTCCATTTTATGATTCCAAATGGCTCCTCTCACTTTCACAAGCATTTCCTTATCCCATAGATAAAAAATAGGCACTGAAAGGTAGTGGTAGGTACAGCATGTTCCCTTTAAGATCATGATCCAGAATTTGCACCCCACAGTTCACCATCCCACACCCCTCCACCCCTTAGTTACAGTGCAATACCTAGTTGCAAGGGAAGCTGGAAAATGTAGTTTCTTTCTAGGTGGCTATGCACTGAGCTAAAGGGGTGGTTTTATTACCAGTTAAAGTGCTAAGTCTCTTCAGTTGTGTCTGACTCTGCAACCCCATCAACTGTAGCCCACCAGGCTCCTCTGTCCCAGGGATTCTCTAGGCAAGAATACTGTAGTGGGTTGCCATTTCCTTCTCAAGGGGATCTTTCTGACCCAGCGATTGAACCCATGTTTCCTGTGCTCCTGCATTGAAGGCAGATTCTTTACCCTTAAGACAAATAAAGAGGCAATATCAGTGTGGTAGGAGTGGGGGCATTTCTGTGTTGGCTGAAAGATCTGCTGGTCAAGGTCACATTTTCTGTCTAAGGTATCTCAGTGGTTCATCCCTAAAGAGCTCCAAGGAGAGCTCTAAGGAGTTTTTCAGCAATGTATTTCAACTGTATTTTTATATTCCATCAGTTCATGGAAATAAATTTCCTTTCAGCATTATCTATATTTTCAGATTACTAATTTAAAAGCATGTATTTTTCGACTTGACAAAATGTATTCTACTTATGCTTTAAGGTGCAGACTTCTGAAAGACTTTTTTGGAGCTAGGACATGTTTTTAGTTTACTCTGTTATTTAATTTAAACCTGAGTAGTCAATGAAACATTTTTATTGTGGTGCATTCAATTATTGTCTTTAACATTGAAAGGTCTTTCCCAGTTGAATGTGCCTGTTCTGTAAAATAGTCTATTGAATAAATAGAAATAATAGAAAATGGTCTATTGTGTGGAGGGTAGAGAGATAAAAGAATGGAGCTGGCAAAACAACGTCACTATGGTTATAATTCACAGCCATGGTGATAGATTTTTAGTGAATAATTAAGGAAGCCAGGAACTTGGGAGGTATAAAGATTCTGTAAGCATCATGAGATTGCTAAAATTGAACCAGAAACCTTTGAAATCCACTTGTGTAATGATCCCATTTTATAGATAAGAACAGTGCCTAAGTATCTGCCCAAAGTCACTGGGTGGGGCAGATGTCTTAAGTTCAGTCGCTCAGTCAGTTCAGTCGCTCATTCGTGTCTGACTCTGCGACCCCATGGACTGCAGCACGCCAGGCCTCCCTGTCCATCACCAACTCCCGGAGTTTACCCAAACCCATGTCCATCGAGTCAGTGATGCCATCCAGCCATCTCATCCTCTGTCGTCCCCTTCTCCTCCCGCCTTCAATCTTTCCCAGCATCAGGGTCTTTTCAAAAGAGTCAGCTGTTCGCATGAGGTGGCCAAAGTACTGGAGTTTCAGCCTCAGCATCAGTCCTTCCAATGAACACCCAGGACTGATTTTGTAAGTGATCTTCAGTTTCTAAAACTGTCGTAGCCTGTAGTCTGCTAAAATATTCCATGGAGGCAAATTTTCAAAGATATCAATGTTTCTAAATAAAAGACTTTTTTCACTTTAAGTCTTTTTTTTGGGGGAGGGGGAGCAGGGAGAGACAGGGCATAAATAAACTAACTGTAAATATAAATCTGATTCATGGCAATATTTCAGTTAACTTAGGAGTTAATTTTGGTGTACAATAAATGCTAAAAAATGCAAAGATTTCAGAAGAACATAATTATCATATGAACTCATCAAATTACTTGCAGATTAAACCAGTTATTTTGTTTCACTCCATGTGCAAATGAAAATTTAAATTTAGATGGATTTTGGAGCATTTATATTTGGATAATTTGGAAAATATTACAGTTTTGTCTCCAGTGAATTTGTACATCCAATTTCCTAGTCTCTTAAAGAGGAAATTAAAAAATCCAAATGAAGCTATAATAATTAGCTTACACTGCTTTGTTTTAAGAAATAAAATTTATTTCTGTACTCATAATATTTTCTTTTTACTTAACTGGAAAATTACTAACTCTAAAATGGTTTGAAGTGTTTTCTATTTGTTAGGTACCTTATGCATTCCTGAATTTCAATTCAAATTCCTGTGGAATTCTATGGGGATGACTAAATATATGCAGCCGTTGTTGGGGAAGAAAGCTTGGTGTGCAGTCAGCAGAATCTGAAACCCCACAGTAAACTGAAGTTGGAGCTGAGTCAGACTTTCTCTAGTCAGTGTGGTACAGTGGTCTGTCACAAATGTGTGTGATGGCCGTCAGCGCTCACAGCACAGGCAGCAGCATTTACGTGGATGATATGGATCTTTATTACAAGCAGAAACATTCCATGCCAACTGTACTGAATAAAAGGCGTTTCTCTTGATGGAGAACAAGAGTGATAGGGTATAGGGACTGTTTCTTATTAACAGATACTTTTCACTTTGTGGTGAATTTATTGTTCCCTTCTGCTGCCCTAAGACTCTAACAAAATGAGGAAATAAGCCAATTTCAGATTTTATTACTGTGAGTCTCAGTTTAGTCGTCCTAGTGGCTGATTTAATCACTTAATTGGCGTATAGAAGAATAGAGTTGATTTATTCAACCATTGTTCTCTGAACAGTTTAGGGTATGCTCAGCAGTATAATGGGCTTCCCTTGTGGCTCAGCTGGTAAAGAATCTGCCTGCAATATGGGAGACCTGGGTTCGATCCTTGGGTTGGAAGATCCCCTGGACAAGGGAAAGGGTACCCGCTCCAGTATTCTGGCCTGGAGAATCCCATGGACTGTATAGTCCAGTGGGTGGCAAAGAGTCAGACATGACTAGTGACTTTCACTTCACTTCACTTTGGCGATATAATAGGAGCTCATGCACAGAGATGACTGGTACTCAGGACTTTGACAATGTTATTTATCCCTTGTATATCCAGACTTCCTTTGACTGTAATCCATTTTCCTTTGACTTTTCAGATTTGTGGGTTTTTTTGTTTGTTTGTTTTACAATTTTATTGTACTGTTACAGTCTCTGATTATGGCTCTCTTTCCGTTTGCCCTGCTTGGTATATGTTGTATTTCTTAGGTCTGTGGGTTTGTGCTTTTCTTCAGTTCTAAACAATTTTAATGTATTATCTCTTCCAATATTATATGTCTTTTCTATTTTTTTAATCACTCTGGGGCTCCAATTAAACCTATTTTAGACCTTCTTATTCAACTGTCTTTTCATATTTTTGTCTTTTGTTTCTTTGCCACATTTATGGTTAATATCTTCACATTTATCCTCTATTTCATTATTTGTATTTGGAGTTGACATTTAAGTTTTATATTTTAAATAATACGTTTTTCTCTTTAAGAAACTTTTTTTCTAATAGTCCCACTTTCAAAATTGTTCATCTTTTATTTCTTTGAACATTTTCTATATTATCAGTTTATATTCTTTATTTGATAATTGCATCCTGAAGTCACTGGGTTCTGAATCTGCTGAACAGTGTGTCTGCTGACTCATCCATGGTTTGCTTTTTGTATGTTTTATAGTTTTGGGTTCTGCGATCATTTCTGGTTGAATAACCTTTGGTAATTCTGCAAGACTAAGTCAGGAGTGTGTTCCTTCAAAGATCATTTGGTTAGGCACCTCCCTTGAAGCTAAGGGTCTCTGGGGACATTTACCACCTGTAACTGCTGTAGCCCACATTGTCGTCATTGTTCACTCTCTAAGTTTTGTCCAACTATTTTGAGACCCATGGACTGTGGTCTGCCAGGCTCCTCTGTCTGTGGGATTTTCCAAGGAAAGAACACTAGCTGCTGCTGCTGCTGCTAAGTCACTTCAGTCATGTCTGACTCTATGCAACCCCATAGACGGCAGCCCACCAGGCTCCCCCGTCCCTGGGATTCTCCAGGCAAGAACACTGGAGTGGGTTGCCATTTCCTTCTCCAATGCATGAAAGTGAAAATTGAAAGTGAAGTCGCTCAGTCGTGTCTGACTCTTAGCGATCCCATGGACTCAGCCCACCAGGCTTCTCCATCCATGGGATTTTCCAGGCAAGAGTACTGGAGTGGGGTGCCATTGCCTTCTCTGAAAGAACACTAGAACAGGTTGCATTTCCTTCTCCAGGGGATCTTCCTGACCCAGGGATTTCTGACTCTATGCAACCCCATAGACGGCAGCCCACCAGGCTCCCCCGTCCCTGGGATTCTCCAGGCAAGAACACTGGAGTGGGTTGCCATTTCCTTCTCCAATGCATGAAAGTGAAAATTGAAAGTGAAGTCGCTCAGTCGTGTCTGACTCTTAGCGATCCCATGGACTGCAGCCCACCAGGCTTCTCCATCCATGGGATTTTCCAGGCAAGAGTACTGGAGTGGGGTGCCATTGCCTTCTCTGAAAGAACACTAGAACAGGTTGCATTTCCTTCTCCAGGGGATCTTCCTGACCCAGGGATGGAACCCATGTCTTCTGCATAGTAGATGGATTCTTTATCACTGAGGAAGCCTGCTGTAGCCCACATAAGTGCCCTAAATTAATGTAGCATATACAGATTCAACTCTCTCACTTTGAAGGGATCCAGTCAAATTTCTAGATTTCTGTGTAGAATCTAGTAGTTTCCCCAAGACAGCACCAGCTTTCTGGTACTCATTATCCTAAGTTGGGTTTCAGCTCACTGGTTGACAGTTTGTTTGCCTGCATAGGTTTTCTTTACTTTCTTACAACTCAGCAGTGAATTGAAAAGTTTATTATTATTTATGATTGTATTGTACGTGTGCAAGAGAACTTTATTTTAGCAGGAGAACTCATCATAGTATCTAGCACAGTAATAGTCCAGAACACTTCAGTCTCCCTTTAATAATAGACCACCAGTAATATGTGTTGTTAAGAAAATAAAACATATGACATTATTAATCTTGAGAAGTTTGCATAATGAAGTGTTTTCATGGGGTAAACATTTCAAGTTACAGAGATTAGTCCTATATGAAAAAAGAAAATTTCCTTTATCCTCCTGGTTTTGGCAGACAGTTTAATTAATGGAAAATCTTAGTGCTTGGCACTAATTTTAATCTTAAATTACCAGGTATTTTTACATGATTTTTAAACAAAATTAAAACCTAAATCAAGCGTCTTGATTCACTTGCCTGGTTACAAGTAGCATTTGGAAATGCAGAGAACAACTGGCCAGGTGGACANGACATACTCCTTTTCCTATTTGGAACCAGTCTGTTGTTCCATGTCCAGTTCTAACTGTTGCTTCCTGACCTGCATACAGATTTCTCAAGAGGCAGGTCAGGTGGTCTGGTATTCCCATCTCTTTCAGAATTTTCCACAATTTATTGTGATCCACACAGTCAAAGGCTTTGGCATAGTCAATAAAGCAGAAATATATGTTTTTTCTGGAACTCTCTTGCTTTTTCCATGATCCAGCGGATGTTGGCAATTTGATCTCTGGTTCCTCTGCCTTTTCTAAAACCAGCTTGAACATCAGGGAGGTCACGGTTCACGTATTGCTGAAGCCTGGGCTGGAGAATTTTGAGCATTACTTTACTAGCATGTGAGATGAGTGCAATTGTGCGGTAGTTTGAGCATTCTTTGGCATTGCCTTTCTTTGGAACTGGAAGAAAACTGACCTTTTCCAGTCCTGTGGCCACTGCTGAATTTTCCAAATTTGCTGGCATATTGAGTGCAGCACTTTCACAGCATCATCTTTCAGGATTTGAAACAGCTCAACTGGAATTCCATCACCTCCACTAGCTTTGTTCGTAGTGATGCTTTCTAAGGCCCACTTGACTTCACCATGTCTAAGGTAAGAGAAACCCAAGTAAGATAGTAGGTGTTGCAAGAGGGCAGACACACTGAAACCATACTCACAGAAAATTAGTCAATCTAATCACACTAGGACCACACCCTTTTCTAACTCAATGAAACTAAGCTATGCCCATGGGGCCACCCAATACAGGCGGGCATGGTGGAGAGGTCTGACACAATGTGGTCCACTGGAGAGGGAAATGGCAAACCACTTCAGTATTCTTGCCTTGAGAACCCCATGAACAGTATGAAAAGGCAAAATGATAGGATACTGAAAGAGGAACTCCCCAGGTCAGTAGGTGCTGAATATGCTACTGGAGATCAGTGGAGAAATAACTCCAGAAAGAGTGAAGGGATGGAGCCAAAGCAAAACAATACCCAGCTGTGGATGTGACTGGTGATAGAAGCAAGTCCAATGCTGTAAAGAGCAATATTGCATAGGAACCTGGAATGTCAGGTCCATGAATCAAGGCAGATTGGCAGTGGTCAAACAGGAGATGCAAGAGTGAATGTCGACATTCTCGGAATCAGCGAATTTAACTAAAGCTCTCTACCTAACATCAATTCCAAAGCTGAAGAGGTAAAATAGTCCAATAATATTTTAATGAATGGTTAGTGTTTAAGAGTTAAAAACTTATAATCTTTCCTGAAATGATATATTTTTGCCAAAGAGAAAATCCTGATGTAATATCATGAAATTTATAAAGAAAATATAACAGCATTAATTTCAGAGTCCATACATTAGAAAATAAATTTCCCAAGGGAATGTTTAATTCAAAAAGCTTATTATATTCTTCTCACACAATACTCTCCATGTATACAAGAATAGATATACTCAAACCTCCACAAAAAGATGACAGTTTTGGAAAGTACTCATGGTAGTTATTCCTGCTTAAATTATTTTGGAAATTAATGTGTTCTTGTTATTCATGTGTTATGTGATGAAATTTTGTAATCTGACTGGACATGGAACAACAGACTTGTTGCAAATCAGGAGTGGAGCCCATCAAATCTATATATTGTCACCCTGCTTATTTAACTTATGTGCAGAGTACATCATGAGAAATGCAGGGCTGGATGAAGCACAAGCTGGTATCAAGACTGCCGGGAGAAATATTAATAACCTCAGATACACAGATGACACCTCCCTTACAGCAAAAGTGAAGAACAAAAGAGCCTCTTGATGAAAGTGAAAGAGGAGAGTGAAAAAGTTGGCTTAAAACTTGACATTCAGAAAACTAAGATCATGTCATCCACTCCCATCACTTCATGGCAAATAGATGGGGAAACAATGGAAACAGTTGGAGATGTTATTTTTTGGGCTCCAAAATCACTGCAGATGTGACTGAAGCCATGAAGTTAAAAGACGCTTGCTCCTTGGAAGAAAAGTTATGACCAACCTAGACAGAATATTAAGAAGCAGAGACATTACTTGTCTGCAAAGGTCTGTGTGGTCAAAGCTATGGTTTTTCCAGTAGCCATGTATGGATGTGAGAGTTGGACTGTGAAGAAAGCTGAGCGCCGAAGAATTGATGCTTTTGAACTGTGGTGTTGGAGAAGACTCTTGAGAGTCCCTTGAACTGCAAGGAGATACAACGAGTTAGTCCTAAAGGAGACCAGTCCTGGGTGTTCACTGGAAGGACTGATGTTGAAGCTGAAACTTCAATATTTTGGTCACCTGAAATGAAGAGCTGACTCCTTGGAAAAGCCTCTGATGCTGGGGTAGATTGAAGGCAGGAAAAGGGGATGACAGAGGATGAGATGGTTGAATGGCCTCACCAACGTGATGGACATGAGTTTCAATAAGCTCTAGGAGTTGGTAATGGACAGGAAAGCCTGGTATGCTGCAGTCAATGGGGTTGCAAAGAGTCAGACGGCTGAGCAACTGAACTGAACTGAACTGACCTTAAAAATGTAGTGATATATAAGTGATAGACTTAACAATAGGGTTTCCTACCGGTAAGGATAAAGATGAGACAATATTATCTGTTTCCCACTAAATTACAATTTTCTATCAATACTAGTGCAACTAGCACACAGATACTCCTATAATTTAGCACTCACAGTGTCTATTCTGAAAGTTATCTAGTATTAATTCTTTTGGGGTCAAATTTTTCTCTTTTCCCATCAATTCCACACACTAGAACCAGATCTTTCTCTAGACAGGCAGGCTTTGGTCATAGCGATGACCTCATTCAAAACATTTCTTTGAATTTCAAATGCCTGTAGGAACAAAATGTGACGTGAGATGGAAAGCTTTCCCAGTTCTGCCATCCTCACCTGCACATAAAATCCATTTTGTGTATCACTGCTGCCTTTTATTTATGCTTCAGAACTTCACATACCTTTTCTGCCTTAACATATTTTATGAATTATTCTTTCAAATGAATATCCTTCTGCATCATATCTTCCTATACAAATTTCACCCAACTTTCTAAGAAAGATATGTCAGTCTTTCATAATATTTGCACTGATGCTGTAAGAAAACAAGGCTTGTTCTTTTAAACTCCTTGGAAATTTATTCAGTGTCTCTCTTAACAACACTTGCCACCTTCTACCCAGTTTTCTACGTTTGTCCCCCAAATAACTTTTCCCATTACACAAATGTGGTGCGCATTGTGAGCATCATTTTTCATATTTTTTAGTTTCTAGTACATTGTATATGAAATCTCTTCATAAATGTTTGTTGAATATAGGCATAGGAATATAAACACTTTCAAACAATAAGTCATACGAGCCATAATTTCTTCTCAATTACCTTTTAATTGTACTAGCATATCTCTGTTGAATTAAAAAAGCTTGAGCATATCTAAATTTAGGCAAATATTTCTTTTTTTAATTAATTTTTATTTTTTAGTTTGTTTTGCTTTACAATACTGTATTCCTTTTGCTATACATTGACATGAATCAGCCACGAGTATACATGAACTCCCAATCCCGACCCCCACCTACCCTCTCCCGCCCCACACCCTTCTCTCTGGATTATCCCCGTGCATCAGTCCCAAGCATCCTGCATCCTGCATTGAACCTGGACTGGCGATTCGTTTCACTTATGATATCATACATGTTACACTGCCACTCTGCCAACCCATCCCACCCTCTCCCTCTCCCACAGAGTCCAAAAGGCCGTTCTATACATCTGTGTCTCTTTTTCTGTCTTGCGTACAGGTTTATCATTACCATCTTTCTAAATTCCATATATATGTGTAAGTATACTGTATTGGTGTTTTTCTTTCTGGCTTACTTCACTCTGTATAATCGGCTCCAGCGTCATCCACCTCATTAGTGGACATCTTGAAATGTGACTGTGTTTTAGGGTTGGAATTTTTTGACCTGTTATATATATTTTGGTCATATCAGTGTTTCTGCAGAATATTTAGTTGATTCTTCATAAGTTAGTTTTGCTTCCCTGTCATTGTTTAAGTCTAGCAGGATCAGTTACTAGGGGATGGTAACCTAAAAATAATCGAAATGTGTGCCTTGGATATGGTAGTAACATGGGAAAGTCATGTAAGCAAATAATCATAGTTCAGTGGGCTAAGATCTAGAAGAGAATACACGGTATATTAGAGGCTATCTAGGAGAGAATATCCATACCTATAATAATCTCATCAGTCTGAGATGGGTGGCTTCCCTGATGACTCAGATGGTGAAGAATCTGCTTGCAATGAGGGAGACCTGGGTTCGATCCCTGGGTTGGGAAGATCCCCTAGAGGAGGGCATGACAGTCCACTCCAGTATTCCCTCCTGGAGGATCCCCATGGGTAGAGGAGCCTGGGAGGCTGCAGTCCATGGAGTCACAAAGAGTCAGACATGACTGAGCAACTAAGTGCAGCCATCAGTCTGAGAAGACTTCTCAGAGGAGGGGGGCCATGTGAATTCGATGTTATAGAATAAGTAGGAATTAGCAGGTAGAGAAGGAGGATGAGGGATTCCAAGCAAAGGGGTTATTAGTAGATGCAGCAGTTTAGAAAGGATTTTCAGAGGAAGAGCTGAATAGTAGTATAACACATTCATTTTCTTGTAAGGGGTCAAAGCTATAAGTTAGTGTTTTACAAAATCACAAATTTTCTATTTCTTTCATTTACCCTTACATCCCCCCTGTCTCAAGTACCACTAAGTGTTTCATCTTTGTTAGCATCTTTGATATGATGGCACCTTCTGATCCTCAGGATATGATCTCTGGTTCTTCTAGGATCTTCAAGCCAAGTCTTGATTACTGGTGGCCTTGGTTGTGAATGGGCTCCACCTTGCTTCCTGTGTCTATATATCAACATTTATGGCAGGAGTAGGGGAAGTACTTGATATTACTTAGGGTTGCTATAAACCCTTTTTTCTCATTTTCTGAAACTTTTTTCAAGCTAGAGAGTTGCTTTTTGTCTGTCTTGGATACTTTTTTTTTCTCATGTAATTTCAAAATTTCACTTTCCATTATTTCTTCCAACCTTCCTATCTCTCTGTGGACCTTTCCATAGAGTAGGCCTCTTTCACAAGCATGAAGGAAAAAAATTTTGGACATTACCAATTCAGAGGTAATGATTTCTTCAAGTAGCTAAGTTGCTTCACAGATTTTTTTTTCTTTTGCCACAAAGCAAAGAAAAGGCATTGGTATGTTGGCATAGCTTGGATATCATGACTTCTAAGGCTTTATTCTGTTTTTGTTTTCTATGGAAAGTGCATTTGATACACCAGTATTCATAAGAGCATTATTCCCAACAGCCAAAAGATAGAAACAACCCAAATGTCTACCAACAGATAAATAGATTAAAAAGGGTATATACACACAATGGAATATTATTCACCCTCAAAAAGAAAGGAAATTCTGATACTTGCTACAATATGGATGAACACTGAAAACTTTATAATTAAAATAAGCCTGACACAAAAGGATATATATTTTATTATTTTACTTAAGTGAGATATATAGAATAGACAAAAAGTACGGTTATGGTTTCTGGGGACTGAGGGAGGGGAGCGTTGGGGGAGTTAGTGTTTAATTGGGCATAGAGTTTCAGTTCGGGAAGAGGATCAACTTCTGAAGATGTGTGGTGGTGATGGTTGCACGATACTGTGAATGTATCGAATGCCACTGGCTGTACATTTAATAATGGCAAATTTTGTGTTGCATATATTTTTTTTTTTACCAAAATGTAAAAGGTGCACCTGAGAAAAGATGACTTGGAGAAAATTACGTGGTACCTAGGGTCATTCTGAGCCACAAGGGAAGCCCAAGAATACTGGAGTGGGTAGCATATCCCTTCTCCAGCGGCTCTTCCTGACCCAGGAATTGAACCAGGATCTCCTGCCTTGCAGGCGGATTCTTTCCCAACTGAGCTATCAGAGAAGCCCATCATTATTTAAGACACTTTATTTATTCAGTCATCCATTCAGTCAACAAATATTGGGTTGCTATTATGTATCATATATGTTTTAGACACTAGGGATATGGTAGTGAACAAAACAGACAATAATACTACGCTCACTGAGCAGTTTAGTAAGGTGAGACAGATGATAAAGTAAATAAAGAAAACATGTAGTAAGTAGATGGTGAAAATCCTCTGTGTGTTAGTCACTCAGTCTCATCCGACTCTTTGCTGCCCATGGACTGTAGCCGCCAGGCTCCTGTGTCCATAGAATTCTCAAGCATAGTGGAGTGGGTAGCCTTTCCTTCTCTAGGGGTCTTGCCCATCTAGGGCTCAAACTACGGGTCCCCTGCATTGCAGGCGGATTCTTTAATAAAGCAGGAAGGGAGGATGGAGTCAATGGAATTAGGTGAGGACTGTTGTAACTTGTCAGGTTACTCCCTGAGAAGTGGCACTTAAGCAAGACCTGAGGAAATGAGGGGGCAGCCACACAGATGTCTGTGGGAAGGGTTCCAGGAAGACAAAGTAGCAAGGGCCAAGGCCTTGAGACAGGCTGATGGTAATAATGATAGATTTCACTTACTAAGCACTGGCTTCAGATACTATATTATTTTTATCATTTTTCCTCCGTTTTATTGAGATATAACTGACATAAGCACTGTGTAAATTTAAGGCATGCACCCTAATGGCTTGACTTAACGTATATTGTAAAATGATTACCGTACTCAGTTTAGTTAATATCCACCATCTCTTACACACACACACATATACATGCCTTATTAATCTCTAAAATAATTCAAATAACTCTTATTTTTTAGATGTAGCTGTTGAAATTCTTGGAAGTCACCATAGCAAAGCAGGAATGTATAACCATGTTTGTCTGGCTAACTGTCTTTGTTTCTCTGCTTTTCCATTTGGCTGTCTATGGAACAAAAGTAACAATATTAATGGGGTAGCCCCAAAGAATGAGTTGCTCAGCATTTAAAAGTCTTTCCTTCGAAGGTCATGTGGGTCCTTTTAAATGAGCTTGTTTATATTCAGGATAATAAAAAACCACATAAACAGACTACTGGATTCTAGCTCTACAACTTAGAACTTGCCACTCCAGCCTAACAAGCAAGAGGCTAAACAAACTAAAAATTCAGTAACTCTCGTTGGATCACAAGAGAGGGAAGGGCAAGCTGCTGCCCCTGAGATTGGAGAGAATGACAGACACACTGAGTTGCCACTTCCCAGAGCAGAGATTCACAAACAGAAACTACCTGTGCTGGGAAGGAAACCCAGATTGTAATTGATGAATTGCTAGAGGCTCAATTGCAGCAAACTAATGGAGAGTTAAAAGCTCCAGGGAAATCCAGTCATAGGACACCCCTCACATGTTATGATATTTACCTCCTAGAACTTGACCGTCAGTTCAGTTCAGTTGCTCACTCGTGTCCTACTCTTTGTGACCCCATGAATCGCAGCAAGCCAGGCCTCCCTGTCCATCACCAGCTCCCAGAGTTCACTCAAACTCACATCCATCAGGTCGGTGACGCCATCCAGCCATCTCATCCTCTGTTGTCCCCTTCTCCTCCTGCCTCTAATCCCTCCCAGCATCAGGGTCTTTTCCAGTGAGTCAACTCTTCACATGAGGTGGCCAAAGTACTGGAGTTTCAGCTTTAGCATCATTCCTTCCAAAGAATACCCAGGACTGATCTCCTTCAGAATGGACTGGTTGGATTTCCTTGCAGTCCAAGGGACTCTCAAGAGTCTTCTCCAACACCACACTTCAAAAGCATCAATACTTCAGGACTCAGCTTCCTTCACAGTCCAACTCTCACATCCATACATGACCACAGGAAAAACCATAGCCTTGACTATACAAACCTTTGTTGGCAAAGTAATGTCTCTGCTTTTAATATGCTATCTAGGTTGGTCATAACTTTTCTTCCAAGGAGTAAGCATCTTTTAATTTCATGGCTGCATTCACCATCTACAGTGATTTTGGAGCCTCCCAAAAATAAAGTCTGACACTGTTTCCACTGTTTCCCCATCTATTTCCCATGAACTGATGGGACCAGATGTCATGATCTTCATTTTCTGAATGTTGAGCTTTAAGCCAGCTTTTTCACTCTCCTCTTGCACTTTCATCAAGAGGCTTTTTAGTTCCTCTTCACTTTCTGCCATAAGGGTGGTGTCATATGCATATCTGAGGTTATTGATATTTCTCCTGCCAATCTTGATTCCAGCTTGTGTTTCTTCCAGCCCAGCGTTTCTCATGATGTACTCTGCATAGAAGTTAAATAAGCAGGGTGACAATATACAGCCTTGACGTACTCCTTTTCCTATTTGGAACCAGTCTGTTGTTCCATGTCCAGTTCTAACTGTTGTTTCCTGACCTGCATATAGGTTTCTCAAGAGGCAGGTCAGATGGTCTGGTATTCCCATCTCTTTCAGAATTTTCCACAGTTGATTGAGATCCACACAGTCAAAGGCTTTGGCATAATCAATAAAGCAGAAATAGATGTTTTTCTGGAACTCTCTTGCTTTTTCCATGATCCAGCGGATGTTGGCAATTTGATCTCTGGTTCCTCTGCCTTTTCTAAAGCCAGCTTGAACATCTGGAAGTTCATGGTTCATGTATTGCTAAAGCCTGGCTTGGAGAATTTTGAGCATTACTTTACTAGCATGTGAGATGAATGCAATTGTGTGGTAGTTTGAGCATTCTTTGGCATTGCCTTTCTTTGGGATTGGAATGAAAACTGACCTTTTCCAGTCCTGTGGCCACTGCTGAGTTTTCCAAATTTACTGGCATATTGAGTGCAGCACTTTCACAGCATCATCTTTCAGGATTTGAAATAGCTCAACTGGAATTCATTCCATCATCTCCACTAGCTTTGTTTGTAGTCATGCTTCCTAAAGCACGCTTGACTTCACATTCCAGGATGTCTGGCTCTAGGTGAGTGATCACACCCTCTTGATTATCTGGGTCATGAAGATCTTTTTTGTACAGTTCTTCTGTGTATTCTTGCCACCTCTTCATAATATCTCCTGCTTCTGTTAGGTCCAGACCATTTCTGTCCTTTATTGAGCCCATCTTTGCATGAAATGTTCCCTTAGTATCTCTAATTTTCTTGAAGAGATCTCTAGTCGTTCCCATTCTGTTGTTTTCCTCTATTTCTTTGCATTCATCGCTGAGGAGGTCTTTCTATCTCTCCTTGCTATTCTTTGGAACTCTGCACTCAGATGCTTATATCTTTCCTTTTCTCCTTTGCTTTTGCTTCTCTTCTTTTCACAGCTATTTGTAAGGCCTCCCCAGACTGCCATTTTGCTTTTTTGCATTTCTTTGCCATGCGGATGGTCTTGATCCCTGTCTCCTGTACAATGTCACGAACCTCCGTCCATAGTTCATTAGGCACTCTGTCTATCAGATCTAGGCCCTTAAATCTATTTCTCACTTCCACTGTATAATCATAAGGGATTTGATTTAGGTCATACCTCAATGGTCTAGTGATTTTCCCTACCTTCTTCAATTTAAGTCTGAATTTGGCAATAAGGAATTCATGATCCGAGCCACAGTCAGCTCCCGGTCTTGTTTTTGCTGACCGTATAGAGCTTCTCCATCTTTGGCTGCAAAATAAATATAAGAGAAAAATCCCCTTGGGCTTTAGAAAGGAACAAGGAAAATATGCCAGAGCACTCTGTTCTCAACAAGGCCTGCCCTCAGGGGAAACCAGTGAACTCAACTGACTTGGGAAAGGGAAATACTCAAGCCCAGTCCACTCTAGCCATCCTGTTCCACCTGGGAGGGGGGCAGGGTGGAGTGAGAAAAAACTGAAAAATACTTCTGAAGTTCACAGTCCAGAGGCATAGGCTTGGTAAAACTCGTGAGTTCTAAGCATAAAGCAGTAGAATTCTCTTCCAAACCCTACAACACACTACCACATTACTAAAGTTCTATGTATAGCAATTCCTCTTACTTGGAACATCATATCCAGCTGCCACAAAAAATTATGAATACAAGGCATACCAAAAGGCAAAAAATGCAATTTGAAGAGACTGAGCAAGTGTCAGAACTAGACATGGCAGAGATGTTGGAATTGTCAGTTTGGGAACTTAAAACAACTGTGATTAATATGCTAAGGGCTGAAATGTATAAAGTGGAATGCAAGAACAGATGGGCAGTATAAGCAGAGGGATGGAAATTCTAGTAGAGAATAAAAAAGAAACACTAAAGATTTTTTTTTTTTAAAGCGCTGCAGCAGAAATGAATACCTTTGGTGGTCTTATATTTAAGACAAGGAAAGAATCCCTGAGTTAGGAATATATCAATGGAATTCTCACAAGAAAAGCAAAGAGAAAAAAAAAAAAAGCAGGACAGAATATCATGGACTGTGGGGTAACTATAAAAGGTGTAACCTCAGTATAATGGGAATATCAAAAGAAGAAAGCGGGAAAGGAATAGAAGCCATATCACAAACAGTATTGAGTGGAATTTCCCTAAGTTAATGTTTAGACAGTCACAGATCTAGGAAGCTCAGAGAAAACCAGGCATATCAGATAAATGCCAAAAATTAATGCTTAGGAATATTATTTTCAAATTATAAAAAATCATAGATAAAATTCTGAAAGAAGCCAGAGGAGAAAGCATTTTATCTATAGAAAAACAAAGGTAAGAATTTTATCCAGCTTCTCAGAAACTATGCAATCAGGAAGAATGGAGTGAAATATTTAAAGTGTTGATAGAAAAAAACTCACCAACCCAGAATCCTATATTCTGCAAAATAATCCTTCAAAAGTGAAGGAGAAATACAGACATTTCAGACAAACAAAAGGGAATTTATTGCTAATAGATCTGCCTTGCAAGAAATGATAAAAGTGCTTTAGAGAGGGGGAAAGTAGTATAGGTCAAAAAGTCACATCTTCATAAAGAAAAGAAGAACATCAAAGAAGAAATGTCAAAGTAAAATAAAAACGTTTATTTTTCTTATTATTTTTAAGTTTTATCTTGGAGTTTAGTTGATTAATAGTGTCTTAGTTTCAGGTGTACAACAAAGTGATTCAGTTATACACATACATATATCTGGCTTTTTCAAATTCTTTTTCCATTTAGGTTGTTACAGAGTATTGAGCAGAGATCCCTGAGCTATACAGTAGATCCTATATTTTAAATATAGGAATGTTTGCACATTAGCCCCAGCCCCGTAAGTCTGTGAGTCTGTTCATCTGTATCATTTTTTTCAGATTCCACATATAAGCAATATGTTATTTGTCTTTCTCTGTCTGACTTACTTCACTTAGTATGATAATTTCCAGGTCCACCATGTTGCTGCAAATGGCATTGTATCATTCTTTTTAATGGCTGAGTAATATTCATATATATCTATGTATATATACACACATACACACACACCGCATCTTCTTTACCCGTTCATCCGTCAGTGGTTGTTTCCATGTCTTGAGTTTTGTAAACAGTGCCGCAGAGAACACTGGGGTGCATGTATCCTTTTGAACCGTGTTTTTCTCCAGATATATGCCCAGGAGTGGGATTGCTGGATCAGGCAGTAACTCTATCTTTAACCTTTTAAGGAACCTCCATCCTGTTGCTCCATAGCCACTGTGTCAGTTTACGTTTCCACCAATAGTGTAGGCGGGTCCTTTTTCTACACGTCCTCTCTAGCATTTGCTCTTTATAGACTTTTTGACCATGGCCATTCTGACTGGTATGAGGTGATATCTCATTGTAATTTTGATTTGCATTCCTCTAATAGTTAGTGATGTTGACCTTTTTTCATGTACCTTTTGGCTATCTGTATGTCGTCTTTGGAGAAATGTCTATTTATTTAGGTTGACATTGTTAACCTAATTTTTGGTTGAGTTGGTTGTTTTTTTTGATATTGATATGAGCTTCATGAGATGTTTGTATATTTTGGAGATTAATCCCTTGTCAATCTCATTGTTTGCAAATATTTTCTCCCATTCTGTGGATTTTCTTTTCAGCTTTTTTTTTTTTTTATGGTCTCCTTTGCTGTGCAATAGTTCTGGAGTTTAATTAGGTCCCATCTGTTTATTTGTGTTTTTATGTCCATTACTCTAGGAGAATGGATTGAAAAAGATATTGCTATAATTCATATCAAAGAGTGTTCTACCTATATTTTCCTTTAAGAGTTTGGTCTTATATTTCCTCTATATGGCCTTACATTTAGATCTTTAATCCATTTTGAGTTTATTTTTGTGTATGGTGTTAAAGAATGTTCTAATTTCAGTTTTTTCACTTGTGGCTGTCCAGTTTTCCTGGTACCACTTATTGAAGAGACTATCGTTTCTCCATTGTATAGTCATACTCCTTTGTCATAGTTAATGGATCATAAGTGTGTGGGTTTATTTTTGGGCTCTCTATCCTGTTCTACCAATCTGTATTTCTGTTTTTGTGCCAGTACCATACTATTTTTTTAAAAATTGATTTATAATTGAAGCATAATTGCTTTACAATATTGTATTGGTTTCTGCCACACATGAACATGAATCAGCTATAAGTATACATATGCCCCCTCCCTCTTGATCCTCCCTCCTACCTCCCACCCCATCCCACACCTCTAAGTTGTCACAGAGCCCTGGTTTGAGCTCCCTGTATCATGCACCAAATTCCCACTGGCTATCTATTTTACATATGATAGTGTATATGTTTTCATGCTACATAGACATAGAGAACAGATTTGTGGACATTTGGTGAAGGAGGAGAGGGTGGGATGAATGGATAGAGTACCATACTGTTCTAATGACTGGAGTTTTATAGTATAGTCTAAAGTCAGGTAGCTCAATTCCTGTTTTTCTTTCTCAAGATTGCTTTGGCTATTCAGAGTCTTTTGTATCTCCAAGCAAATTTATTTTTCTTAACTGATCTAATAGATAATGGTTCAAGATAGTAGTAGCAACAATATGTTAAACTAGTGCACTTATCCATATATCATATATATGCATATGATACACACACACACATACACACCCCTAGGCATATGTAAAATGAATGGCAACAGTGATGCAAGGAATGGAAGCAAAAGGTATTAGGATTATTTTATTATTATAAGGTACTCACACTACCTGTGATGTGGTGTAATGATATTTGCAAGTAGACCTGGATTAGTTGCAATTGTATCAATAAACCACTGTCTTTAAAATAGGCCCTTAACTGATATACTAGAAAAGGAGAGAAAACTGAGCCATAGAAAATGCTCAGTTAAAAGCACAAAAGCAAAAACAGATCAGAAGACAAAACTAAGACCAAAGATAAAGGCACCAAATAGAAAACAGAAATGAATATGGTAAATATTAATCCAGCCTTATCAGTAATCACTGTCAATGTCATGGTCTAGATGCACCAGTTAAAAGAGATTGTAAAAGTAGATTTGAAAAGATATGACCCAACTGTATGTTTATAAGAAACCCACTTTAAATGTAAAGACCCATGTAGGTTAAAAGTAAATGGTTGGAGAAAAATACATTATGCTAACAGTAATTAAAAGAAACTACAGATAGCTATGGGTTTCCTTGGTGGCTTAGATGGTAAAGAACTTGCCTGCGGTGCAGGAGACCCAGGTTACTGATCCCTGGGTCCAGAAGATTCCCCTGGAGAAGGGCATGGCAACCCACTCCAGTATTCTTGTCTGGACAGAGAAGCCTGGGGAGTTATAGTCCATGGGGTCACAAAAAGTTGGACATGGCTTAGTGACTATCTCTATCACAGGTAGCTATATTAATTTCAGACAGAGCAGAAATCAGAGGTAGGAAATTTATCAGGCATTAAGTCATTATATAATGATAAGAGGTCTGTTCTCTATGAAAACATAATTCTTCACACATATGTGCCTAAAAACAGAGTGTTAACCTTTATGAGGTAAGAACTGCAAGGAGAAATGAATGAATTTCTATCCTACTTTGAGAGCTCAACACCCCTGTCTCAGAAGTGCCAGATCCAGCTGGCAGGAAATCAGGAAGGACGTAGTTGAACTCTGCAGTACCATCAGACAATTGCTTATGCCTGACATCTGTAGACTGCTTCATCCAGCAACAGCAGAATACAGATTTCAACTGTGAATAAATCATAATAATGATCATTATTGTTATTTCTTAACTACTAGCCCTGGACCGTGGCTGCAATCCAGAATGCTCACCAGGTTCCAAATGCCTGACTTTACATTAGTAATTGCTGCTGTAGCAAATTAGCACACAGTTAGTGGCTTAAAACAGCACAAATGTATTAGCTTACAGTTCTGGAGGTGAGAATTTGAAATTGGTCTTCCAGAACTAAAGTTAAGGTGTTGACAGAGCTGCATTCTTCCTGAAGGCTCCAGGAAAGAAAACATTGCCCTGCCTTTCCAGCTTCTAGAGCTGCCTGTTTTCCTTGGCTTATGGCCCCTTACTCCTTCAAAGTACATTACTCCAACCTCTGCTTCTGCACTTATTTTTTCTCTAACTTTGGCCCTTTTGCTTCCTTACTATAGACCCCTTGTGATTACATTGGGTCTATATGAATAATCCAGGGCATTTTGAGAATCCATCATTCTGTGGTCTAGGTAGTCTGTGTGCTTGATTTTTTATTTAGGGTAATTTACTCCATTTCTAAATCTTAGCTTTCTTACCAGTAGAATAAAGATCTCACTTTTAGGCATTAAAATTAAATATGAAGATATATACTATATTTAACTCAGTAAATTTTGAATACCTAGTGCTAATTTTGAACTTGGAGGTTGGTGAAAGTATTAGACTCTAGAGCAGCACTGTCTCATAGAAATATAATGTGAGATACAACATAAGCCACATATATAATTTCAAATTTTAATAGCTACATTAAAAGATAAAAGGAAACAGGTACAGTGATGTTAAAAAATATATTTTATTTAACCAAATATGTTCAAAAATACTATCTCAGTAAGATAAAAAATTATTAATGAGATTTATTACATTTGTATTCTAAGTCTTCAAATATAGTATATATAATAAAATAGTGTATATGTGTGTGTGTGTATATATATATATATATATATATATATACACGATACAGCTCAATTTGGACTTAACTGCATGTCAAAAATTTACCAGCTAATGTGATTAATTTCTACTGTATTGGGCAGGGCAGGTTCAAAATAATCACTGTCATTTCCTTGTATAACATGTAATTCACAGCACTTACCCAACCAAGTTTTCTATTCAAAATGTTCACAGATCTAACTCCTGAAAGGCCAAAGTAAGGGAGTTTATTTATATACCCCACAAATACATACTGACTACTTTTGCAATTAATTAAAAATTTTTTTCAGATAGTAATAAAGGCTATGAAGATAAGAGAATAGCTTAAAGAGTGATTAGGACTAGCAGTGGGATAGAAGGCAGGCTACCTTAGATGGCAGAGACAGCTCTAAGTGGACAGCTGAACTGAAACCTGGATGATGAGACAGCGTTTTCACCAGTCAGTGAATTTCCATCTTGGGAAAACCTGGAAAAGAGCATTCCAAGCAGAGGGAGCAAATGCAAAGGCACCGTTATGGAGACAGCCTGGAGGAATGGAGGAGCGGAATGGTGGTAGCCAGCATGACCAGAGCAGACTGAAGGGAGGAGGGAAGAGAAGGCAGGGGAGAGCAGTGGTACTAGGTACAAGTGAGAAGTGGGCCAGGCCTGATTCTGGAGGGTTGTACGGGTCAGTGCAAGAAGTGCAGATTTCATTGCATTCCAAAGCTTCCCCAGACTAAAGCTCCATCAGCCTTAAAGTAACAATAGATCCTTTTCTTCATCACACTGGTTAGTGTTTATTTTTCACTGATTACATAAGCACAAGCAGAGAGTTCCCCTTTCCTCAAGGACTTTTCCAAAAATGTTATAAGTATACACTTGTGACCACAACATACACACACTTTCTCTCTCTCTCTCTCTCTTTCTCTCTCTCTCATAGAGTTGAGCAGTATCAAGCCCCTACGTTGCCTAATTCACCTTTGTGGCCTCTTTAGTTATCTTTGGTCTTATTTTTCTAGGAAACAGACTCAGAGGCAACATTTATATGAAGATGCTTTAAAAGGGGAAGGAGGTAGAATCCCAGACCAGCAAAAGAGTGAGGGAAAAGGGGAAATGAGTCAAGGAAGGAAGTAAAGCAGGCGCAAGAGGGCTCAGCTGGCCATTGCCTCCCTAGAAACACAGCTGGTTGTAGCTGTGTGTGGCACTCTTGGTACTTGAAGTTGTTTGTAGGGGAGGAGCTAGGTTAAGACTCTATGCCACTTCTTTCCAGGCCCCCTGCCTTTCATTGGTCTTAAAGTTTATTATGTGTGCATGCTCAGTCACTTGGTTGTGTCTGACTCTTTGTGACCCCATGGACTGTAGCCTGCCAGGCTCTTCTGTCCATGGGATTATCTTGACAAGAATACTGGAATGGGTTTCCATTTCTTCTCCAGGGGATCTTCCCAACCCAGGGACTGAACTAACATCTCCTGCATTAGCAGGCAGATTCTTTACCACTAAGCCATCAGGGAAGCCCAAAATTTATTATAAGAAGTGTTAACTCCTCTTTCTTTCAAGTAGTCTTCTCTTTTAGGTTCTGGCCGTGAGGGAGGTCAGAGCCTCCACAGGACTTGCTGGATTGGACGTGGACCTGCTGTTCATTTGGCCTTCACTCGGTGGGGATGAGAGAGCCAAGTCCAGTTGTGCCCAGGAAGTCTGAGGGCATTGGTGGTGGGGAGATGAGGCCGTGGAGCAGTGGCCCAGCCACTCCCTTCAACAAGGGGCCAAGTCCAGGCACTGGAGGGCAGTGTGCAGCTGAGTCTTTGGGGGTGAGACACCAGATCTCTGAACAGAAGCATGGCTTCGGTGAAGAAGGTGGTAAAGCAGTAATAAATGTAGTAATGCTTTATAGTTTATAAAGTGCTCATTTCACTGATGTTCCCTGAAAGTCTGAGTCTAAGCTAAAAGTCTGGGGTGAGGGATGTGGTATTATCATCCATTTTACTGAGACCTTGAAGCCTTGAGATGTTAAATGCCTTTTCAGTGGTAGAGTGGGACTTAAATTGCACCCCTTCATGCTGTCTCTTTAAGGAAATGAGATGTTTACATTCTGAATCTATACAAAAGATTGTATAGAGTAGGAAAAAGATAGTAAGTATGCTTTAGTTAATTTCTGTAAAATGTGACTTTGAGGAGCTCTAGAAAGACTTTCTGTAACATGTGGTTGCTGCCCAGCTACCAATGAACCAGAAATTTTATCATGGAATAGTCGTCTCACTTTTAGATTCTGTCTCTCTTCTCTTGTTTTAAAACACAGAAGTCCAGCCATTGGGTCATTCATTTCTTAGAGGAAGAATGGCTCATTCACTGGTGCTAGGAGGAAGTCAGAGAGTTCTGCATACATGGTAGGGAAAGGGAGGAGCAAAGTCGCAGCAAGGACAGTGGAGAGCACTCAAGTCGAGTTGGCGCCTTCACCGCTGTGCTGCTGGGGCTCAGCCCGGCACTAAGGCGTCTTCTGGAGTCTGTCCAAACTTGCCAGCTGGGGTGCTTTTGGGAGAAGCAGCTCTGATGCCTTGTCCCGGCTCCACCCAGCTCATGGGTTTCTGCAGGCAGGTTGTGGATATGAGGAAGTGTTCTGTTACTGAGTAGAATTTCCTTGTTGCTGGTCGTTTTCCTAAGGGGGCTCAAGGCCTTACAGTGCCTTTTTCTTCTTACTTCCCGTCAAGTGCTACAGAACATTTTGAACTAATACTTAGGATAACTGTTCTGGTTTACACAGACAGCCTTTCTGCTGGTCTTTTTTACTGGAGCCTCCCCTGCATTTTTCTTCCTCCTCCCCAATCAGTAGTCTTTGCTTTGCTCTGTAGATCCTGGAATTCAAATTCTCTCACAGGCTGGGAAGTGCAGTATCACATTCTCCGTTAAGATAACTACAATTCATATTTCCATTTTCTCATATATTCTTTAATTTACCAAAATGTAACTCCTTTTCTGGAGTCAGCAAAATGACTTCATTTCAGTTGCCTGCTAGTTGTGAAATTGTTGCTTAGCTAGATTAAAAAACAAGCAAGCAGAGAGGGGAAAAATTGGTTTTTAGTTAGTGTATACAGCCTATGGGATATTTTGTTATTAAAGACGAAATTTACTGAGAACTCAAGCAAAGAGTGGACACATTGAGTTGGCACTGATTGGAGGAGTGTGAATATTTTTATATAGGCTTCAGAAAGCCCAAGGTTGACCTGTTTTTATTATTTTTATTGGCTCCCTTGATGACAGACAAACTGGTCTAACCTGGGGCCAACAGAACCAGCAGGAAATTTAGGTCACGGCTAGTTGCATTTTAAAAACTCTGGTTTTTTAGATGCTGCTCAATCATAATTGATTGATGATAACATGGCAGAGAGGGCTCTTAAATCATAAAAGGTGGCCAGATAAAGACAAATGGCTGGAGATTTCACTGACTGCATGGTCCCCAGCTCCCTGTGGTGTTTGTTCTGCTCTCTGAAGGAGCTGTTTGTCCCTCCTTTCATGCTATGGCCCAGCTGGCCTGTGTACAGAAAAGGGCCTCTTAAACTTGGCAGTTCTGTTTGAAGTAACATCATTTCTCAAGAGATGAGGGGAAAAAAATTACAAAAAAGTTTCTATCCCCCCTAAAACATGTGTATGTTTTAAAATGAATAGCCTTTAAAAGTTGTTCTTTCCACCCTCTCTGAAATGAAGGCCCTAGCCTTTACTGGTAGCCGAAGTTCAGTGTAGTCAAATGAGATAATTTGATAACTCCTATAAGCTTCTTATATGGTCCTGCTCTGGCTTTGGGTAAATGCTAATTTGTAATAAGAACTCTAAGTAGATAGCTCTATTCTTCCCAGGATGCAGGAAATGTGGCCTAGTATAATAGCATTTTAAAGAGTTTTTATTGAAGTAAAATATAATACTGTAGGAAAGTACAACTCAATGAATTTTTACTAACTGAAAACATCTGTGTAATCAGTACCTAGGTCAAGAAATAAAATATGAGCAGCAACTCTGGAAGTCCTGCTTTTTCTTCCTCCCTGAATTCTAAAAACACAGATAGTTTTCCCTGGCTTTTATATTTTACATAAATGGGATCGTATAGTATGTTCTTTGTTACAGATTCTTTCATTCAATGTTTTATTTGTGAGATTCATCTGTGTTGTTGTTTTATGAAATTGGAGGTCATTCTCATTGCTGTGTACTATTTCCTTGTGTGGCTCTCGCACAGGTTTTCTCTCCTGAGCATTTTCAGTAGGAGAGAAAGTTTGTAGAGTCTGTCTGCACCTTCCCTGAGGAGTTCATCATTTCCCGTACCCGAGAACCATGTGCTCTGCAGACGCAGAGTGCCAGTAAGTTCCAAAGGCCCCTTAGAGGGATACATTTTAGGAAACGCTTTCATACTTTGAGATCAGCCTCTCATTGCTCCTTTACATCTGCTTATTTTATTAGGTCTTCTTGATACCTTCTTCCAACTTTCTTGTCTATGATAGTATTTTGTCACTCCAGAATCCTTCCATTCATTTTTGTCTCTCTCTCCCAGTCCTAAGCTCAGACATCCCCCTTTTCTGAAATATTTGTTTCTGTCATATGCTTACATATTACTCCAATTCTACTTTCTCTGTTCTCTACTTTGAACCATATCCTCCTACTCTGAACTTCCATTCAAAACCCTTGCAATAATTCTAGATTCTTCTGTTTCTCTCATACTTCATATTCAATCCATTAGTAAACTATGCCAGCTTTAGCTTCAGAATATTTCCAAATGTAACTAATTCACATCACCTCCAATGTGTCTACCTCAGTCCAAGACCCATTTCTTCTTACTGTGATTATTGAGATTGTTTCCTACCTGTCTCTCTGCTTCCCTTCCTCCTCTGAAGTCTATTCTCTTATCAGAGCCTGAGTAATAACCTTTAAAAATTTTTTTTTACATTTTTATTCTATATGGAGGTATAACCAATTAACAAACAACGTTGTGATAGTTTGAGGTGAACAGTGAAGGGACTCAGCCATACATATACATGTATTCATTCTCCCCTAAACTCCCCTGCCATCCACGCTGCCACTTAACATTGAGCAGAGTTCCATGTGCTATACAGTAGGTTCTTGTTGGTTATCCATTTTAAATATAACAGTGTATACATGTCTACCCCAAACTCCCTAACTGCTCCTTCCCCCCATCCTTCCCCGTGGCAGCTGTAAGTTCATTCTCTAAGTCTGTGAGTGTGTTTCTGTTTTGTAAGTAAGTTCATTTGTATAATTTCTTTTTAGATTTCACATATAAAGGATGTCATACGATATTTCTCCTTCTCTGTCTGACTTATTTCTCTCAGAATGACAGTCGCTAGGTCCGTCCATGTTGCTACAAATGGCATTATTTCGGTCTTTTTAATGGCTGAGGAATATTCCTTTGTACATATGTACCACATCTTCTTCATCCATTTCTCTGTCGATGGACATTTAGGTGGCTTCCACATCTTGGCTATTGTAAGTGATAGAAATAGCCTTTTCTTTTTAATGTTGATTTACAATATTGTATTAGTTTTGAGTGTACAGCAAAGTATAAATACATGAATCAATATACATATACGCACTCTTTTTAGATTCTTTTCCCGTATAGGGCATTACAGAGTATTGACTAGAGTTCCCTGTGCTATACTGTAGGTCCTTATTAGGTATCTATTTTATACCTAGTAGTGTGTTTAAGTCAATCCCAATCTGTCAATTTATCCCTCATCCTACCAAGCCCCGTAGAACAGATCATACCATTCCTTTGTTCGAAAGTTCATTTATCTCAGAAGAAAAGCAAAGATTCTAACAATGGGCTATGGGGTCCTGAATGATCTTTGCCCTTATCCGCCTTGTGTCTTAGCCTCTTCCCACTTCTCTTGCTGAGGGAACTGAGCCTGCTTAGACAACTTCTACACCATTATCCACCACTTCCTCCTGCTGCTTCTCCTCTAAAGCCCAGACCGTGGCCCCAGTCTGCCTTCTTTACATCAACTGCTCCTGGAGACCATTTCCATCCTCTTTGATGACTTCAGGATCTGATTCCTTTTTGTGCATGTCTCTTCCGTGTGCCTCATTCTTTTTATTTTTTATTTTTTTGTTAACATACTTGTAGATATGCATTGGAGAAGGAAATGGCAACCCACTCCAGTGTTCTTGCCTGGAGAATCTCAGGGACGGGGGAGCCTGGTGGGCTGCCGTCTATGGGGTCACACAGAGTCGGACACGACTGAAGTGACTTAGCAGCAGCAGCAGATATACATAGAAAATTATGCTGTTTGTAAAGGACACACTGGGTTGACAGCTACACAGAACTGGAGGCCACTGCCGTGTGGCATTGACTGACCTAAGCCTCAGCCTGCTGTCCCTTGGGCTTAGGGATGGTGGGTAAATATGGCATGGAAACACTCTGAATGAAAAATTCTTTCTTAACCTTGTCATTGCAATTACATATCCTTCCACCAGGGGTTTTTAGCCTTGAATGAGGTTCTGGGGCCAATCATCTACCTTCCTGGGGGGCTCTAAAGAGCTGCAGTCTGTAGATCTCCTCTGACATGCTGAGTTGGTCTACTGCTGCTCTTGCTTTGTGTGATTTATCTCATGTACTGGTTCCCTTGGTGATTTGTCCCAGTCAGAATCCTGGCTTCAGAGCCTGTTTCAAGGGTCTGAAATCCCATTCCCTCACAAACTCAGATTTTCCTCTGACTGGGAAGCTCTAGAGAGGAAATGTGTAATGGATCAGTTCTCGGTTTTAGAGAAAGACAATCTTAAGTGGATCCCAGCTCAACTATTCACCAGCTGACATCCTTGACAAGTCATCTTTCTCAACCTTAATTTCTTCCTCTGAAATAACAATGCCCATGTTATAGGGTAATCAGGAGGATTAAATAAATAATCTATAATAATAATATTTTTGTAGATGTTTGTTTCTCTTTTTCCGATGTCAACTACTTCACTATAGAGTCGAGTGTACTTTTGATCCTTTATTCAGAGGACTGAGCTAGATCCTGGAGATGCCATTAGGAATAAGACGTGTTTCTTGCCATGAAGAATTTTTCAGTCTTAAAAGGGAACTAGACATAAATAAACAATGTGGTAAGAACCGTAGTAGAGGAAAATAGAGGCTTTTCAGGGATTATAAAGTAGTACACTTAACACAGGGAAAATCAGGGGAGATAATTGTGTGACCAGGTGCAAAATACGGGGGCAAAAAACCAAAAACATCCTGGACAGCAATATAAGCCTGTATAGAAGCACAGAGGCAAATGCAAGTAGTTCAGCTAAACTGAAATGTAGCCTGGAAGGAAAGGGTTCATGATGGATAAGGCTGAATGGTCAATTAGAGCCACAGAGGCAAAAGAAATGTGGGTATCATGTAAAAGCTTTATCTTGAAGACAATGGAAACCATGAAATATCTTGCAGGATATCAGATTTTTGGTTCAGAATGAGATGTCATGATTAGAAATATTAGTCCTTGCAGCCTAGGTGGTAGAGGAAGGAATAGAGGAGATGGATATATAAAATCATCAGGCCTTGGTGGCTGATTTGATGTGCAGGGACAAGGAAAACCCAAGTAGACTCTGAGTCTCAGTCTTGTCCAGCTGGAATAGTGATGGTACCACATAGTCATATGGGTATAGACTGTATAGACTGCAGAACAGAATCCGAGGTAAAAATCTTCATTTCAGTTTTAGACAAGTTGAATTAAATTTGCTAATGAGATATACGAGAAGTTCATTTGTTGGCTGTATAGATAGGGAGCAAAGGAGAGAAATTTGGCTGAAGATGTAGATTTATGAGTTATAGGCAATGGCAGCCCACTCCAGTACTCTTGCCTGAAAAATCCCGTGGACGGAGGAGCCTGGTGGGCCGCAGTCCATGGGGTCGCGAAGAGTTGGACATGACTGAGTGACTTCACTTTCACTTTTCACTTTCATGCATTGGAGAAGGAAATGGCAACCCACTCCAGTGTTCTTGCCTGGAGAATCCCAGGGATGGGGGGAGCCTGGTGGGCTTCCGTCTCTGGGGTCACACAGAGTCGGACACGACTGAAGCGACTTAGCAGTAGCAGCAGTATTCTGATTAAGGTGAGATATCAAAGGAATTCACAAATACAGTGACTCAAACAGGATTGTTTATTTCCCGTATACCCTGCAGTCTAGAAATTGTTGAGTAGTCCAGTCCAGATGCCACTCAAAATGTGGTCCACTGGCCAGCAGCATTGTTATCACCTGACAACTTATTAGATGTGCAGAATCTTCACGTCCTGTCCCCAAACCTAGTGAATTCACATCTGCATTTAACAAAAGCCCCAGGTAAGCCACATCCACATAATTTTGAGAAGCTCTGGTTTAAGGAATCGATGGTATGTGAGAAGGGGAAAAGAGCACACAAAATAACGAAATTTTTTTTTAGATGTGACATCTTTAAACCAGTAGATATTAATTTTCACTATAGTAGAAATTAAAACTGAGAAAAGTTTAAAATGTTTATTTATCAATTCCTTTAAAAATAATAATAAACCTGTTACGAGTTAACATAAATAACATATTTTATGAAAAATAGCAGTATTTACAACCAGAGAAAAAGTGAGAATGGCAATGGTTTAAATTTTTGCATATCTCTTAAATGTCTCCCTGAAGAGAAAAACAGCTGGATTCTTGTATGTGCCTCCTCATTCAATATGCTGCCATATGTTGTTTTGGTTGAAGCATTTGAAGAAAATCCAGCTTCATGCAGATACATAGTTGAAAAAGGCAGGAACATTTTGATTTCCTTTTCAGATGTTTGCAGATACTATGTTTTGATACCATACCTTGACACTGCAAGTAGTAATTTCTTAAAGGTATCCTGTAATATGGGATTGGAAATCATATCAGTGAGCTTTCTGTACTCTTTTACATTAGAATCCATTCATCTATCCTGCATTTTGGATGAATCTTTTGCCTTTGCCCGATTTTCTTACATCATGCACGGGTCATTTGGAAAACATTGACTCACTGACGTATGCAAATCTTTTCAGATGTTGACACATTTCATCATTCAATTCAAAGAAAAAAATCACATTTTTAATGTCATACTAGATCTCATAAAAAATATCTTTCAGTACTTAGAATCTGACAGTGAGAGATACAAGTTTTCCAAAAATTGATTTTTTTTTTTAACTTAAAAGCCAGAATTTTATCATTGGCAATAAATATATCAGTTGTTTTCCTGGAAGAAACAGGGTCAGTTTGTTCATTTTTAAGAAGAAGTTTGTCAAATACCCAAATTTTAATTATAATTTCTCTATCTGAAATTTTTTTTCAAGTAATGATGGTATTCATGAGAGAAAGAATTAATTTGGCTTACGATTCAAACAGTTGCACAAATGGTTTTCCTCAGAATAAGCATGACATTAAAAGATACTTGTTTCTTGGAAGAAAAGTATGACAAACAGTGTATTAAAAAGCAGAAACATCTCTGTGCCAGCAAAGGCCTGTATAGTCAAAGCTGTGATTTTTCCAGTGGTCATGTATGGATGTGAGAGTTGGACCATAAAGAAGGCTGAGTGCCAAAGAGTTGATGCTTTTGAACTATGGTGTTAGATAGGACTCTGAGAGTCCCTTGGACAGCCAGGAGATCAAACCAGTCCATCCTAAAGGAAAATCAACTCTGAATATTCCTTGGAAGGACTGATGCTAAAGGTGAAGTGCCAATACTTTGGCCACTTGATGCAAAGAGCTGACTCACTGGAAAAGACCCTGGTGTTGGGAAAGGTTGAAGGCAGGAGAAGAAGCGGTTGATGATGGTTGGATGGCATCATTGACTCAGTGGACATGAGTTTGAGCAAACTCCAAGAGATAGTGAAGGACAGGGAAGTCTGGGGTACTGTAGTCCATGGGGTCGCAAAGAGTCAGACAGGACTGAGCGATTGAACAACAACAAGATAATGTAGGTTAATCTCCTCATCTCAAGGTCTATAACCTTAATCACATCTGCAAAGTCCCTTTTGTCATATAACGTAACATGTATGGTTCTGGGGACAAGAGTGTGGGTCTCTTTGGGGGAGGTGCATTATTTTGCCTACCATGCTCTAGTGGGTATTAAATATTTGTTGAAGGGATGGACAAAGGATCCTAACCCATCACTCATTTCTCAGAGCTTTGCTCTGTCATGATATTAGGTGTTGATTGTTCAAGACTCAGTTGAGGTACCACCTCTTCACAGATGTAGGTGTTCCTCGGCTCTGTTTCCGGAATGAATGAATCCCTCTGCTAAAGCAGCAGCAGCATGACTGTTTACTCCTGTCCTCACTCTCCTGTGAGCTCCTGTGTCTTGCTTTGTTCCTTGCCTGCCTAGAGTAGAGCACAGGACAGAGCACATAATATGTATACAATGCATATTTGTTGATGAATGCTCCAGGGCAGCAATTAGTTATCCTTGTACACACCAAGTTACACTTTTGCATTTTCCCTGGAGCATATAAAGCTTATCCTCTCCCCAAAAAAGCAGAGTGGCTTTAGTTATGGGAATGTAAGGCCTTGTGGCAAGTATTAATGCAAGAATGGCAAAGGCCATTAATACAAATGGTATTTGGGGCCAGAAGGGCCTCACATACTCCCTCAGGCCCCACACTGCACCATCCCTTGAGCCTGCACCCCCTAATTGAGTGGAAGTTGGAGGAATTGCAGACAGGTTCTAAGCAGAGCAGCAGTTTAGATGGCTTAGAGTTTCCCTGAGGGTCCTCAGGCTCACGCCCCAGAGGGGCAGGTGTGGAACCAGCAGTCGGCTTTGTAGCCATACCACACATGGCCCGTTTGCACCTCATGCCTGCAGAGCTAGCCAGCAGAGACTGACTGACTTTGCAGAGGGATCTTAATTCAGCCTCCAACTTGGCTTTTCTAAAGACAACATACATTTTACAGAGGACCTTTTGTATGGAGTTACTGGGGACTCATTCAAGAATAACAGAAGTCCCAGTCTGCAGGATTTAAAAAAAAGAAAAATTTTTTTTTGCTCATTCCAGACACAGCTCCAGTCTTCCACCTCCCACTAGTAAGCCCATTTATATCAAAATGAGTGAGAAATTTAATCCCTGGTACTTTATAAATAAGCCATTTCCCCCCCTTTCTTTGTGGTTTACTCTGTATGTGCTTTTTAATGGCAGCGTTTAATAATGTTTATATTGCCTTTAACCTTTGACTAATTTTGCAGTTAGGTTCCAAAATCTGGTTTCACATCCAGTGTGTGTAGGCTGCTGCTCCTTCCTTTGAGACTACTGGCTTCTTATTCCTGGAAGATATTTCATTCCCTTAATCACTTCTGCTGGGTAGAAAGGGTGTCCATGGGGTAGCAGGCCATAGTAGTAGTAGTGGTAGCTCTGTAGTCTGGTAGGCGGGCTAAGTCGCTTCAGTTGCGTCTGACTTTTTGCAACACTATGCACTGTAGCCTGCCAGGCTCCTCTGTCCTTGGGATCCTCCAGGCAGGAATACTGGTTGCCATGCTCTCCTCCAGGGGATCTTCCTCACACAGAGATTGAACCCATGTCTCTTACGCCTCCTGCACTGGCAGGCAGGTTCTTCACCATCAGCACCACCTGGGAAGCCCTCTTCCTCATACCAGTCTTCCTGGAATTTTCAGTCTGATAGAAAGAAGATCAAATGTACCTGTCTTTGTTTCTTACTGCCCTTCCCTTCCCCCCTCTCCCCTTCCTCTTCCCTTTCCAATAAATGTTTTCAGAATGGTTTTAGATTTATAGAAAAATTGTCAAGATAATGCAGAGGATTTCTGTATACCCCTCACCTTACGGTATTGTGTATCCACAACCATTCATCAAAATTCAGAAACGAACATTGGTACATAACTCTTAGTTGTAAACTCCAGACTTTGGTCTGATTTCACTAGTTTTTCTCTAATGTCTCTTTTCTGTTCCAGGATCCTATCTAGGACATCACATTACATTTAGTCATTATGTTTCCTTTGTTTCTTGTAGTGTGTGATAGTTTTTCTTTTTGCTCTAATTTTTCATGACCTTGTCAGTTTTGGGGGAGTACTGGTCAGGCATTTTATAGAATGTCCCCCAAGCATCTATCTGATGTTTTTCTCATGGGCTATGGGTTTGGGAGAAGAATACTGCAAACAGTGAAGTGCTGTTCTTATCACATCATGTTAGGGACACATGATATCACTATGACATCACTGGTGACATTAACCTTGATCCTCTAAGATAAAGTCGCTCTTCCTTCCCTTTTCCATACATGGTTTTTTAGAAGCAAGTCACTAGGTTCAGCCCATACTTAAGAGGTAGGGCAATTAAGTTTTACCTCCTGGAGGAGAAGTATCCTATATAGGTAAGTAATCTGGAATTAATTTGTTAAGGAAGGTTTGTGTCTTCTCCTGCATTTATTAATGCAGTCATTTATTCATATCAGTTTGGAGTGATGCATATTTACTTTATACTTTGGGTTATAATCCATTGCTGCTTTAATTATTCTCTTGCTCAACTTGCTCCAGCCTTGGTCACTGGTAGGGCTTCCAGTTTTCTCTTATGTCTTCTTCATGTGTCCCATTTGTGTGTTTTCTAAGGATTTCCTTACTTTGTGGCACTATAAGATATTCCAGGTTCTTGTATTTCTCCTACCCCAGCCCTAGAATCAGCCATTTCTCCAAGGACCTCTGGTTCTATTATTGGAGAGTGAGATTAGAAACTAAGATCTGCCCACTGGGGTGCCCATTGCTACTGGGGTGTCACTTCTTCCAAATCTTCTTAGTAGACAAAGTTAAATACGTGAGTGCATATCAGCCCATGTTACACATGTATGTGCCATATTTCTGCATCTATATTTCTTCCTATAGTGAAGCTTTTTTATTTTGAGTATTTATATTTTGTTGTGTAGCAAACAATGAGAATATGATTCACTCTCTTCTACCATCACTGGTAATTTTTTTAAAGGAGTGAGAAGAAAGTAGAAATGGAGATCTTAGCATAACTATGACTTAAGAACTCAGTCATCCTCCAGACAGATCATATCATTTCAGAGATAAAGACTTCCTAAGAAGTTTATTGAGGTCCAAAGAAGTTAAGACACTAGTTAGTGGAATAGTCAGAAGTGGATTCTGGATTTTTGAAATGAAATCTCTTTTTTTCCATCATTTCTAATGCCTCTGTAAGACTGATTAGTATTCTTGGCTTTGTTTTCAACTCAGTTATTAACTACTTGGAATGCATTAATAAGCATTTTAGAGTTGGTGTGCACAAGTATGACCAGGCAATCTGAAGTCCACCACAGTATCATTGCGGAGGGATTTTGCTCTCCAGTGACAGGTGTGTGTGTGTGTGTGTGTGTGTGTGTGTGTGTGTATGTATTCAGTTGCTCAGTCATGTCCAACTGTTTGTGACCCCAAGGACTATATATAGCCCACCAGGCTCCTCTGTCCATGGGATTTCCCAGGTGAGAATCCTGGAGTGGGTTGCCATTTCCTCCTGCAGGGTATCTTCCCAACCCAGGGATCAGACCCACCTCTTCTGTGTCTCCTGCATTGCTGCTGCTGCTAAGTCACTTCAGTCGTGTCTGACTCTGTGTGACCCCATAGATGGCAGCCCACCAGGCTCCCCTGTCCCTGGGATTCTCCAGGCAAGAACACTGGAGTGGGTTGCCATTTCCTTCTCCACTGTATGGAAGCGAAAAGTGAAAAGGAAGTCGTCAGTCGTGTCCAACTCTTAGCGACCCCATGGACTACAGCCCTCCAGGCTCCTCCATCCATGGGATTTTCCAGGCAAGAGTACTGGAGTGCGGTGCCATCACCTTTTCCGCATTGCAGGCGGATTCTTGACCACTGAGCCACAGGGGCATATCTTAGATCAGTAACTCAAAAATGATGCTGTAATGGCCAGATGTTAGTGAGTGAATCTTTTCAAATCATTATGATGATTACCTTGCCCCATTTTACTTTTTATAACTATCTCCAGAAAAGTCTTTTTTGCTCTGGGAAGAGAATCACAGGGCTCCTACAGGACAGATACTTGATGTGTACACCTGCTTTTTAGAAGTGGATCATAAAGCGATAAAGGAATCTGCTTAATGACATCCAGAAGTTGGTAATAGGGTAAAAAGTAAAAAACAAAAACTGTAGCCCCCACAGCCCCTCTTTTAACACACAGCTCCTTTTAAATTGCTTTTGACAGCGTGTAAAGCAAAGAACAAACACTTGAAAGTTCCTCTCAAGAGATTCCCAAGGCTATAGGACAGTCCTAGGATGCCTTCAAACCTTTCAGCCATGTCCTTTGAGACATGGGTATGTTTATACTTGGTAAACCATGTCTTGTTACCATGTAACAGTAAAATCTCCATTCTGTTCTTTTCCAGTTGTACTTTTATCCATTTCATTTTGTTTTTGTTTGGTACATTGTGAACATCCAAGATTTTTAGTGGAAATAAAAACAGCTGTTTCTCATGTACCACAGAATTTACTTGTGAACTTTAACCTTGAGATAATATATCCAGATTTTCCCAGGTGTAGGAATGACTTGACTAGAAAAGCTCGTTTTGGGTAGTCATCCCAATAAGAACCAAATTCAGCTGCCTACTGTCAACTTCATTAAGAGAGAGAGAGTTTCTATAGGTCTTTCTTTATTTCAATACTCCCTTCTTAACATGGCTTTTCCTCTTTAAAATAGTTCATATTTACCTATATAAACAAACACACCCTAAAGTCCCATCTTTCATCCAGCTTTATTTTTCTCCATAGCTCTTACCAACATTTAATATGCTATATATTTTACTTCTTTAGCTTTTTGTCTGTTTTCTCCCACTAAAATGTAAACTCTATGAGAAAAGAGGATTTGTTTTGTTCGCTCCTATATTCCCCAGACCCAAAGTAGTACCTGGAACATAACAGATGTTCAGGGAATGCTTCAAAATGAATCATGTGAAAGTTACAAGTTCTGATTATTTAGCTCCTGATTTTAATATAAATGCAAATAGTTGAACTTTATTTATAGGGTTATTTTAGATTATAAGTAAAATTAAATCACCATGTAAGTTAGGGATTTATCTATTCACCAAAAACCTCAGAATTTGTACAAGCAGTGTGCATAGTGCCTTGGAAATTATGTAACTCACTCAGTACTATGAGGCTATTATCACTGGAAAGGAAGTTTGAAATTCTCTGCTAAATATCACTCAGGAAATTGAAATATCTAAAAGCATACTTTTTTTTTTTTTAAGTTTAAAGGTGAATCAATTCAGTTCAGTCACTCAGTCATGTCCAATTCTTTGTGACCCCATGGACTGCAGCATGCCAGGCCTCCCTGTCCATCACCATACCTTCAGACTAACCCAAAGATATCTCGAAGTGTCATTACCCACTTTGACCAGATTTAGCAGAAAATGACTTTTCATTGTTATTTAAAAGAAATCTATCCTGACTCATACTTGCCAACTTAAAGAATATTAAAAAGAATATGTTATAAAATCCAAAGTAATTCCTCTGAAGGAGTGTCAGCATTCATTTGTATACATAGGTGCTGGCATGTTTGTATTTTTAATCATATTACTTTATAGATATTTACATTTTCTAGTGTCTGAAGTACTTAAACTTTTAATTTTAGAATACATGGACTCTTATTTGTTTAAGAAATATGTAAGATGATACAAAAGGGTATGGAACTTCACTAGCCTTTTGATGAACTAGATCTTTCAAAAACAATAGCTCTAATGCCAAATTTCCTGTAGTATTCTCTCCAGGCAAGGAACAAATGAAAAACCCATCTAGTCAATGAACATCATAGACTTGTTTGCATGCTATCCTTGGACTCATGCAGTGCGTAAATTACACCTTTGTACAGATTGACGTATATCCTTATTCTCCCCTTTTATTTCAGAACATTGGAGAATCGACAATGTCTGTTGTGTTCAATCAGCTGCTGCCCATGATTAAGCCTTTGAACCAGAGGACCAGTGATGACTACAGCCCCGAAGAGCTGCTGGTCCTCCTGCTATATATTTATTCTGTCAGTGGAGAGTTCTCAGTGGACAAAGACCTGGGTGAAGGTGAAGAAAAAGTGAAGAAAGCGTTGGCTCAGGTCTTTTGTGAGGAATCTGAATTGTCACCTTTGCTGCAGAAAATCACAGGTAAGTGTTTAACAAAAATAGAGGACATATACATCACTGATACAGAAAACAGGTTTTAAAATAAAGGCATTTTGGCAACAGGATGTAACTATCTTCATTGGAGTTGTTTAGAATTTCATGAGGCCTGATGAATGCTAGTCAGCTTTTAAGGATTAGAAGGTTTTATTGTAATAATTTTTTTCCAATTGTGGTAGTGAAATGGCCTTCTAGTTGCTTTTTTAGAATTCCTAGTCTTAGAACCTAAGTCTTGTTAAAACAGCAAAATTCTCACAAGATGTAATATCTTTAAGAAAAAATAAAATATGGTGCATCCTATTCAAAAGGTTTTCTGATGATGTATTCTCTTTGAGATGGTCTTTTCAAACTTCAGAAAAAGCAAACCCATTTCCCTAAGATATTATACAATGTTATAGGATGAAAATTGACATTTTCAAGAATAGTTTTATATTTTGATTTCCATTTTTCATTTTAAATCTGAGTTAATTGATAGTATCCAAAATAATACCCAAATATCCCAGTGAAGTAGGCTGTGCTGATTTGGAGAAAATATTTAATTAAAAGTCATAAAATCTAACCATTTTCACCTCTAATAAGAACTGTGATCAAACTTATGAAAGCCTAACTTAAAGAGATAATAGTTGTATTGTTTCATATCAAATTCAATGTTATTTATATTTTGTGTAAAACTTATTGCCAGTAGTATGGATTGAGCCTGAGTCTGTTTGACAGTGAGAAGTTATTAAAACTTATATGTGAAACTTAAATACTTTATAAAAACAGACCAAGTTGCCATTCATTCTTGAGCGTATGTGCGTGTGGGTGTGTTTAGACCTTTCCACTGGGAAAGGCTCAACTTGGTAGGTTACTGACGTATCTTCCGGCCTTTCCTCCTGTCCCCTGTCTTGCCTCCCTGGGCGGGGGAGCTTGCTCAGAAGTAAGCTGTGTTGCTGTCCACCTGAGCGTCCTGTGCATATGTGCTTTCCTTTGTGCCCCACTGCTGGCCTTTCCTATGTCCGGTCATGGAAAATGAAACCCTGATGAGATGGAAACTGAATGAAGTTCCCATAGAAGTGAAGCATTTCCTTGCCCAGTACAGAACCTGCTTGCCAAAATAAAATCTGCATAAGGAAAATGTGTGGGAGTTGTTCCCATTTCATTAAGGTACAGCACTATATGTGATTCCATGTGTGTGTTTGGTTATAAATGGATACTAACTTAGAAAGGCTTCATACAGTTTGTATAAAGCTTAGAACAGTAATTTGGTTTGAAGTCAATTTGAGTGCTAGGAGAGTGTGGACATTATTCTTAACACACATAATTCCAGAAACAGACAACAAGCATGGTATGTTTTAGTGAGGGTGTTTGGCTAGCTTTTCTGCAGCACTAGTGAGTTACTGTATTATTTTGGGAATTAAGGTCAAGCAGTCAAGAGTGTTCATTTGATATTTGCTCAAGGTGTTTATTGACCCAGAATTTCATTCTTTATTAGTTTCTCTGTTTTTGATTGCTCAGGATATTGCATTTTCTGGCTTATAAATGTGATTTCACGATTAAAAACACTTCTATACATTTGTATTTATATATCAGGAAAATTTGTAAGCTTAGCAGTGGAAGGTGAAAAAAAGAATCTATGAAGGTTTTAGTGCAGTTTTAAACTTTGAGACATCTTTTTAAAAATTAATTAATTTATTTTAATTGGAGGCTAATTACTTTACAATATTGTGGTGGTTCTTGCTATACATTGACATGAATCAGCCATGGGTGTACATGTGACATCTTTTTTTATAATACATTCCTACCCAGATTAACTTTGGATGTGCAGTTTAAATAGATGAATAAGATGTGCTGTCTAAACTTGACATAAGTTCACCTGCCAGTGGAACATGTGTACATTGGTCAACTTCTGTGGACACAAAAAGGACTTGCTTTCTGAAGATAGACTTTTACGTGGCCAGTATAGATATGCCTCTTATTCAGTATGTTGAAGTGTGATGTGGCCTGAGGAGTAGGGTTTATGTTTACATTTAGCTGCTGAAGAGAATGTTTAACCTACATCTCAAGATAAGGAGCAATAGGACGGTGCTGAGGCAGTGGTGACTCAGTCTTGTATCAGTACAAGGCATGCCCAGTATGTACTGGAAGAACTGAATTGTCTTCCAAACGTGCTTCGCCTATCATGGAACTAGGTTAGTTTGGCCCACAGTATTGCACTTAATGTTATTCCAACTTTTAGTTTTGACTTACTTGTTACTGGGTGGCAGAAATTATGTTATGTCTTCTGAACATTTTGTGGTTGATGAGATTTAAAAGTATTATTGAAAATAAGCATGTAATCAATATAAGAATTGTGCTTTGCATATAATGTTGTAATTTTGCTAATCTTAACTGTTGATAGAATCAAAAAAGCAATACTTTCTAAAGTAAAGTTCAATACTGGACTGAAGATGAAGCGTGTTATCATCACACAACTGTGAAGTGATAGAACCAGGACTTGAACCCAGGTGTTCTGAGTCTGGAGCCCATGTCTTTAAACATGAGACCTAAAGCTGACACAAATTCATTTCTGTAACCATTGAATATTGTATTCTGTAACTTATGCTTGCTTACATTTATTGTTTTATGCCATGCCTGCTCATTTTCTGAACAGTGAATTAATATTTGGTTGATATTGTAGGTATTGGTTTTTGAATCTATCTGTAAAGATCCTTTCCCCAGGGGATCTTCCCAACCCAGGGATCAAACCCAGGTCTCCCGCATTATAGGTGGATTCTTTACCAGCTGAGCCACAAGGGAAGCCCAGGAATACTGAAGTGGGTAGCCTATCCCTTCTCCAGCAGATCTTCCTGACTCAGGATTTGAACCAGGGTCTCCTGCATTGCGGGCGGATTCTTTACCAATTGAGCTTTCAGGGAAGCCCAATAGCTACTTACAGATGTTTCCTTGTACTGTTCTGTTTTGGTGCATATATCCTCTTTGTTTCCACATTGCTATAAAGAAATTAAAATATTTTTTCTAGTCATTGAAATCTATTGGTTGTCTAGCTTTCTAAAATAGGAGTAGCAAACTTAAATTATTTTTGTTTCAGTAGTATCTCTTGACAATAATTGTGCTGTGTTTAAAATTCATATTTCCTTTTATATGTTAAAAATGTAATTTACTTTTGACAGTGTCTTTCATCTCTATTCTTCCCTTTTATGGAAAGGGCAATGAGAAATTGTGATTGGAAAAATAAAACTAAATTTAAGATGGTCAACGGCAGCTATTATTTTCTTTTTAATACGTACTCTTGGGGAAAATGGTGGGCAAAAACTCTTTTCTATTCACACAAAATAACAAAGGTTGACTCTTGGGTGTCAGGGATGGGAGCTGTAAAAAGAAAATTGATATGGCCTAAATGTGTCATTTAGTGTTGTGCTTTCTCAGTCTTGCTAAGTTCAAAGAGAATATCTGTTTCTATATATGTTAGTGTTTGCATGGGAGTCACAAGAGAAAACAAAGGAAAACCATTTGAACTTTCTTCAGACTATGAAATCAAAGCACTGATTTTAAAGATCTGTGCAAACTTGGACTGTCCTCATACAGGGAGGTATATCAGAAAAGTATAGACTTAGAGCAGAAATCCTTGACTCAGAAGTCCTGGCTGTGTCATTTCCTCTTAGTGTGTGTTAGGGGGCAAATCAGTATCTCTGAACTTTGATAACAATACAAGCACCCTAATGACCACTCATGGTTTTGCTGAGAATAAAACGATGCTATGTGTATGAGCTAATTTTTGATCGATTTACTATTGTAATAGGTAATTTTTTCCCATTGCTGTTATTATTTTGTGAGCATCTAGCTATCTTATAGGACAGTGCTTCCCAGCCTTTTCACACTGCGATGCATTCAAACAATGAGAATGCTTGCATAGCCTACCACGGTGAGTGGACAGGCTATTGTGGGAGGAAACCAGCAGCAGGGGCTCTGATCACTTCCGGCCCTACCCTGTTGACCTGCGACCTGAAGTGAAGGAGCAGCTTGGCACACCTGTAAACTATTAAGGGCAAATCCATGCCCTAAGGTGTGTTGGTCAGAAGGCTCTGGAATCAGGAAACAAAGGAAAACAAAACTTGCGTATATAGTTTTTGACACTAGAACTTTTGGAAAAAGAATTTTTTTTGGTACGCAATTTTTATATTAATTTATTTTCCTGAATTTTTATATTTCCTGTCTTTAATTTTTCCATGTCTTTAAAGGGGCTAGATTATTTAGGTTCAGTGTAATGCTAGGGAATGAAAGATTCAAAATGTCTAAAAACTGTGCTTCAAGAGAGAAGCATGATAATAACCATGGAAACTGTGATTTACATTTCTTAGATTCTTATTTTACTTCCTGTTGATAATTTGGGATTATCAATTTCTGTATTCTTATATTAGGATTGTACCTGGTTATATGTGATGGAAAATTTACCAGATTAGCTTAAATAATAAATAAAAATAAACAGGGATTTTTTTTTTTTTTCCACAGCAGGAAGTTCAGAAACAGGCAGCAGAACTCACACTCTTTTTGGCTTCCTCCTCCTTTTATTCTGTCATCATGGTCATGAGATGGATACTCCTCTTCCATGTGTTATATCCATACTTCAGGCAAGGAGGGAGGAAGGATGAAAGTAAAAGGAATATGCTAGTGAAATCTGCCCTTTTTTCTTCATATAGGAAAACCACAACTTTCTGGAAGTCTTACCAAGACTTGTAATCATTTGCCTATGAAGTTGGCTCATTTTCTAAAATGCTGCATGAGTCAAAGGGATCTTACTGAAAGGCAGGATTCAGCCTGTATGCTTACAGGTTGCAGTCTTTATATATATATATATATACATTTTAGATTTTAGTATCCAGTATACAAGCCAGTATGCAGGTTGCAGTCTTTAGACTGAGTACTGCTTCAGGTATTGACTATTATTATAGAGAAAAGCTTTTGAATCTCTAATACTAGAAATCTGAAAGATCTCTAGGCAGTGAAATTATACACTACAGATCTCATGAACTCCTTTTTTGACTTTTTTTTTTTAACTAAAAGAAAAATCACATTCATTTACATTTTAATCTGCAGTGAGTTCACCAGTAAAGTAGCAAAGGTTTTCCTTCCAAATCGATACTGTAAAGACACCATCTAAGTGGAAGTCGACCTCCCACGGAACACTGACTATTGGATGGAAAATGCTAGGAAGCAATTTGGGGCTTAATATTAGGAAGACATATCAAGAAAATAAAGCCAGCCAGAAAGTCTGACTCACTCCCATGAGAAGAGCTTCCCAGCACAGAAGGCTGACACCAGAACTTGAGCATCAGTAGCAATTTTACAAGACATTTTAAGACTTGAAAATGTTACGAAAAGTCAGTTTTGTGGAAGGGATGGTGCCTAAGTTGTCCTCAATTTCTGGGAAGATGGTACTTTTCCTAGCAAGATCTTTAGTCATGCTCCCTTTCCTATGTAGTTCCCCAAACCTCAATTTAAAATAATGGCAGGATTCCTGTTACTCTCACTGGAGTAATCAGAACTTCACACTGATTGGAATAAAATGTATAAGTTATCTTCATGATGGACCATGATTTTTTAAATCATCTTCAACTTTTTTAAGGGATCTTGTTTCCTGAGTTTTTTTCTTCTCTGTTCCTACTCACTTGCCTATTGCCCCGTTTAAGATTAACCATGGATGACAGATGAGGAAAGGCTGAAGTTAAGAACAGTCTAGAGAGCTCTCATCCGGCATCCACTTGTGTTCTTTAATGGAAATCTAAGAGAGGACTTCGAATGAGGAGGGAGCTGAGAACTTGTTTTCCGTGGGTTGTAGAAGGCAGCTTATGATATTCTTAGGTATGCTTGCCAATGGGAAGCATGTATATGCCTCTGTCCTTAGCAAAACAAAGCCACATTCTGCAACCAAACGTAAAAATCTATTTGCAATGGTTTGTATATGACAGCTTTTCTCTTTTGAAAAAGTTCAGGTAAACATCAGTTCAGTTTGGTTGCTCAGTTGTGTCCGACTCTTTGCGACCCCATGAATCGCAGCACGCCAGGCCTCTCTGTCCATCACCAACTCCCGGAGTTCACTCAGACTCATGTCCATCCAGCCGGTGATGCCATCCAACCATCTCATCCTCTGTCATCCCCTTCTCCTCCTGCCCCCAATCCTATCCAGCATCAGAGTCTTTGCTAATGAGTCAACCCTTCGCGTGAAGGGGCCAAAGTACTGGAGTTTCAGCTTCAGCATCATTCCTTCCAAAGAAATCCCAGGTAAACATAGACCATATAAAATTATTATTGCCATTCAGGGCTGATACTTTATTATGAAAACTTTCATCTCCATCAGCATAAGGCATAGACATTTTATTTATTATGTTAGTAGAGGTATATCTTTCAAACAAAACATTTTTCATCATTGGTCAAGTACTTTTACCAGCCTTGTAGAAAGTCAGTCTTCTTTGTAAAATATGAAGTACTTCCCAACAGAGGACTGTAAAAGATGAAAAGCTAATGAGAACTCCTCCTCTTTTGTGCTTCCTTTCCTCTGTCACCTCTGCATTCTTTTCTCCTTTCACAGCTTCCCCTCAGTAATTCATCAAATTTCAAAACACATTTCTGCAGATTTCTACTCTTAAGGACACTATTTCAATTAAAAAACAGTTTTCAAGATTTCAGTTATCTTTCTCTTGAAAAGTTGTTCCTTGGACCTTGAGCACTGGCAATGATAAGGATGTTGCCGTGGTAACTAGCAGAGTGATCCTGAAAGTTCATTGCCAGCTTAAATGTTACCCACAGTTGAGTGAAAACTTGAGCTCATTACAGTAGGTGACAGTTTACAAAACCATGACTGGAGAATCCACTACTCACTCAGCTGAAAGACTTCAGGATACAGGGGAAAATTCATTTCAGAAAAGATTCAGCTTCATCTCTTGCTTCTAATTTATGGATTCTCAGTTATTGTGGCATTCCAGCATTATACTTTTCATCAAGGCATGTACCTTCATTTCTAGTGTTTCAGATTTCTTGTTTCAGGGCACCAAAACAAAACAAAACAGCTTTTAAGACTGTTGTTTTCCAATATGATTTGTAACACTGTTTGGTATAATAGGTCTATTTTTCCTCTTGATTTCTAAGATTTCTGCTGGAAACTCTGATGAAGAACATATGTCTGCCTTAAATCACTCCCATGAGAAATGTTGGAACTGTTACATTTAGTTTTACTGTCCAACATATTAAAATAGTTAACTGCAGCACGTATTACAAAATGGCTGTATCAAGTGAAGTTTACAATGTTTAGTTCATATTTAAAATACATCACAAGCTGTGTAGAAAAATATTTAGAGCTGCCTATTAAGGTAGCTAACTAGTGAAGTAATTTTGCAAAGATATTAAGGGATTACTACAAATTACTTTCTCAAGTACTTAATTTTTTCATGCCAGATCATAAAAATGATCATTCTTAATTAAGACAATGGAACAGATCTTCTTGCAGTGGTATTTATATATGCACAAAGGCATGAGACAGACTGTCTAAATCATTAATTTTTATGTCTGCTCATGATGCCAATAGTAATAATTGTGTGTATGACAGACCAATTAATAATTGCTAATTCTTATTAACTGCACATTAGATTATAAATTTCCCAGTCATGAAAGACAACAAATGGGATGCATGGAATACTGCATAGTCTTCTTAAACAGATAGCTGTGGATCAGATGGGAGTGACTGAGTGTTGTGGTCAAAAAGAGCACAGAGGAGGAGGGGACTAATGTTTATTCCTCAAACTCCTCATAGGTGTGTAACCTGAAAATAAGTCACTTAGCTTCCTCATTGTAAAGTGAGAGTCTTATTAGGTGAATCTTAGGTCTCTTCTTTCGCTGCCACTCTGTGGTTCTAGCTTCATTTGTTTTTTTTTATTTTTATCAGATTCGGTGTACCCCCATCCCTGCCTCTAAGCCTACTCCTCTTCAGTCCTGTTGTCTTTGTCATCTCGGGAGGGAAGCAGTGCAGTCACTGACTCAGCCTCCGCTCCGAGAGCTGTGGCCTCTCCTTGAGGCCGTGTCTGTTTCCTTGAGATGGCCTTCTCTGTTCACAGCTCTCTAGCCATGCTCACCGTGCCCCAGGCACACAATGGCCCATGGCCGCTCCACCCTTGCCCACCCATTCATTCAGCTTGCTGACAACCAGGTTAACATTCTGAAATTTAATTTTATGTTTTAATATCTTTAAGGTTTTCCTTCCACTATTGTAGTCATACTTTGTAGAAAATTTGGAAATGTGAAGAACAATGTAGAAGGCACATGTAAATTTCATTTCATTGAATATTGATGAAAAACAGGTATTTGCCATTTGTATTTCATCTTCTGTGAATTGCCTGCTCACGGTCTTCTCCTTTTTTTCAGACTGAGTTGTTAATTCTATTCGTGATGATTTTAAATCAGAGCACCTGTATTATTAAGGTTATTAGTGCTCAGTCATATGTTTTGTTAACATGTCTTCCTGGTTGGTATTTGCCTTTCATGTTTGCTCAAACGGCAGGTCTGGAGATGGAGCTGTATTTAGGAATGAGGGTGCAGGGACTCTAGAGGTATGATCGGGACACTCTGCATCTTCCAAACTTTTCTTCCTCCTGAGTTTTGGCCTCATTCTTTCCTGTCACAACTGCCTCCATGTGACCCCCCATCCCTCTAAGGCATTCCTGGCTTCCATCATTTCAGAACAACAACTCAGGAAAAAAGGAGAGTTTTTGTTTTTCAATCCTAAGACATGAAACTGACTTCCAGTCATCATTGCCAGGGGAATAGGGTTGTCTGTGGCCAGGCTGAGTCCTGAGTTCATAACTGTGTTGGGGAGTAGGCAGGAGAGAGATGGGGGCAGGATTTGGAGAACTGGCAGTGGACTGTGATCAACAGTCCAGCATTACCATTTACTAATAGAATAGGGACTGGAGTGGTTCCATAAAGGAAGGGACCACTGGTGTACAAATGCTAGGCATGGCCGTTGTGAAAACATTCACAAATAAACCAGTTTTATTTCTTTATATCTAAAAAATGTATCTTATCTTCTCCCTCTTGAGTTTGGTACTTTGCCTGTAAATGGATGAAGATATCACTGGCACCAGAGTAATTGCTTCAGGAGTAGGTGTTTATATGCCTAAAAATCATTGTCTGGAATTTTCACTACTGTTTTAGAAAACAGCATCAGAACAAAATTCTTAGACCTCAAACTGCTTTCACCATATAATTGCTGTCAACACTCAAGTAGCCGTAGTTGTGCCTGTCATGTATGGCTGTGTAATTATATGTAATTCTTTGAATATAAGTATTAACAGGACAATGATTATCATTTGGATGAATTTTAAAACTCCATTCATGTTTATACATTTCTTTAAATATTTATAATTGGATTTTTCCCCTGATTACAGAAATATACTCGTTCATTGTAGAGTACTTGGACTATCTTTTACTTTTTAATAAACACAGAATAAAATTTAAAGTTACCTATGAACCCACTACTGAGAGAAAACTACTGATAGTATTTTGATGTGTACTTGGTGACCTATTGGTAAGTAGAAATTCAGATCCCATATAGGCTCCCAAGTAAAAGTGGCAAGTGAGATTTTTGTTTTAAATTTGTTTTGTATTTTATCTGTCAAGGTCAGAGTGCCTAAAATAAAGGGGATCAGGAATAATGTCATATATGGCTTTTGAAACTAACATTGGAAAGGTAATTGTTGAGAATGTTGGTACTCAATTAATGTCCCGAGTTCTAGGAGACAGTATCCCTCAAAAGTCAAATTACCCTTAATCAGAACATGAAGGAGAATAGGGGCTTCTCTGTCCACAGGATTTCCCAGGCAAGCAAACTGCTGTGGGTTGCCATTTCCTTCTCCAAGGGATCGTCCCAACCCAGGGATTGAACCCAGGTCTCCTGCATTGTAGGTGGATTCTTTACCATCTGAGCCACCAGGAAATGCACACAACAGAGAATTCTCTTCAGCCAAAAAGGAGGACCATTAGGACCTTGGGTAGGAGGGAAAACACTTAGATACAAATAGTTCAGCCTAGAATTTCAGCAAAAGAAAATTAAAAAGAGACACAACAGGCTCTAGACACTGATATTATTTTATTATGTGAGGAGAGAAGATTAATATTTTAAAAACCAGAAGGAGAACATATGTGTACAACCATGGTGATATTCATTTGTATTTTGAAATTTAGTTGTAAACGTAACCAAGAATGTAATTCCCATGGAAACCTGACTTTTTCTGCCTTCATATGTTGCCTGTTTATTCTGTTCTTAGCACCTGGAGTGAATTGGTCCCAAATGGAATGGTAATTTTCACTGAAGTGTTTATAAAATGAAGCCCCCTTCTGCTTTTTTTCCTTTCATTTTAAACACAAGACATATGCCTGCACCTCTCCGTCAGGGTCTTGAGTTGTTGCCAGCCTGACAGAGAGCCATCTGGAAGAGGAAACTGATAGGGTGCAGTGTTCATTAACAATTAACATTTTCCAATGTGTAAAATGCATTAGAGTTTTAATTTTAAATGCTGTGGTTTTTTTCCAAACTATACTCTGAAATAATTGTATTCTTTGTTTCCTTATTTTTGTTTGGTGGGTTAAGAAAAACAATTAAATCTGATTTTTTTTTTTGCATACAGTGATGTAGAATTGAGTTTCTTTTGTGTACAAATCACCACCTTGTAAAGAATTCAGTCTTTGGCCAAAAAAGTTTTCTTCATAGTTAAAATGTGGTTGGATACTTCCTCACTGGAAATGCACACCCTTTCTGTCCAAGTGTAGTAACAATGCACCATGTGAACAAGCACACTTGTGAATTACAGTTTACAGTATTCAGAGCATCTCTTTGATGTACAAGAAGTGAAGCTCATGTTGTTATCTGTTAAAAAAGCAGAATGCTTCAAATTTTGTTCCCAGATTTTTCTATGGTTTTTCCTTTGTTTTTTTTCTAAACTTGAACCTCTTGCTTACCATCCCGCTTCTCGCTTTCTCCCTCCTAATCTCATCTAATCTCACACTTCTATGAGAGAAATCGGAAAACTGGTCACCCGGGGAGTTTGCACACTGTACTCTTGATTATTTCAAGTTGTTCTCCTGGAGAATGCAGAAGCCCAGACAACATGACATCATCTGAGATGAGTACAGCCTTTTATTATAGAAATCGGTATTTAATGGCTTTTGAATGTAGAGCGATTGTAGCCTTTCAGAGCAATAGCCCTTCCAGATATTCGACTGCAAGTGCTGACACCATTCTGTGTCAGGGCCACTATGCACAGAGTTTAAAATAGGGCAAAACCACCAGAGTGTATTTGTTGGAACTTCTTGGTAGGATATGTGCAAATAACAATCAGAATATCAAATCTCTAATTACTTCCTTACTGTTTTTATCTTTGCAATTCTCTCTTGAGCCAAGTTATGCCTTATCATTTATTTAAAATGCAGATTCAACATGTGAAAAATCCAGGAAAAAGCTCTGGGAACATAGATATGTTGGCTTTTTGATTGGTCCTTTTAAGGACATGGCTCTTGTTTTGCAATTTGGCAGTGAAAAAAATATCAGTATTTTGCTTAAAATAATAGAAGAGCAAAAATGAACATGATCAGGCTCAAAAAAATCTGGGTCATTACTCTCCAGGGTAGGGAGGAGTTAGAAACGGTTACTAAATAGTGTGCTCCACCCATGATGTCCTCCGTGTCTGGACCAAAGGGACACACCCTCTGCACTGGACTCTTCAGAGCAGTAGAATGACACTTTTCCACAATCACCTTCTCACTCTGGAGGTTTTGTATTCTATCATACCCTTTGTTCTAGCCACAGGCTTTTCAGTTCCTTAAATCCATTACACTCCCCCCAACTAACTCCCCACCCCAATCCAGGTAACCTCTTTGGGGCACGGCTCAGGCAGACCACGTGTCCTGGGCTCAGCCTTGTGCCCCTGCCTGCTAGCGCAGAGCCTCCGCCCTCACCATGTGTCTAGTGAGCAGTTTATGATATATTTGTGTGATAAATTGATTAGCGTCTGCCTTCTCTCTGCCCCAGACCATAAACTCCATCAGTGTGGTTCGCCATTGTATCTCAAACACCAGCAATGCTCAGGAGCAACATGGAAGGCTTTCCTAAGTACAGTATTTATTGAATGAAGGAGGGAATGAGAAAGCAGGCCTGGCTCAGCTCCAGTGTTTCATCTGACACTGCTGTGCTGCAAATAGGTTGCAGCTTTACCGGAGGAGAGAAGAGAACAGAACATTAAAGGAAGCCATGCCCCACCAATGAGAGTTTGAAATCCCATTGTTTGCAATATAGTGAAGAAAATGTTTCATGCAGTGAAAACAAAGACTACCAGCCAGTGATGGAACTGTTATTTTGTGCTAAACACTAAATCTGGCAGTCTTTTTGTGCTGCCAGATTTTGAATTCTGCAGGTTTTTGGTTAAATTCACTGTTTTTCCGTTACTCCTTTTTTTTTTTTTCCCATCTTTATTTCTTTGTCCATCTTCTCTTTGTCCCTTTATCTTGTTTCCTGGCCAGGTAGTGAGGCTGTTATTCAGCCATACCTGGAAGGCAAAACATATTTTGATTTAACTTTTAAACCTCAGGCCTACTGACAGTTCTTCTCCCACCTGAATGTATCAAGGTGAAACTGGCCACAGAACATCTGTGGTAGTTCAGTGGCCCGTGGACAGAGTCACCTGGGCAGGAGAGCTTTCCTCCTGAATGCCTGTCAGCAGCATCCAGCCATAGCCTCCTGACTAACGTCTCTGAGCAAATCTCTCCTCAGCCAGCTTCTGTCGCCCTTTCTGGCTGCTCTCCCAAACTCTCCCCCTCCCACCCTGAACAGAACCATTTCTCCAGAAATGTTTTCTAAAATAACATTTTTTTTTTTGCACCACATCTGCTGCTCCCACCCCCTTCACCCCGCACCTCCACACCTAATTATCAGACCTAAACCATGGGAGTTTGGTCGTGAAACTAGCATTCCTAAGTTACAGTATTCTATTAGGTACTCACTGATAAGGAAACGGCTTGGCATACGTAATGTGTCATACAAAGTGGAGGAGGGGGTTTGCCCCCAGCCCCATGTATCTCTTGTCTGCTCATGTGTAACCTGAGGCCCCATCATCAGGCATGTGTGCCCACTGATAGGAACATGAGCCTGCGTACTGGCTCTGAAGTTTTGCTTCTCAAGGCAGGAGCTGACTAGCCTGAGCACCCTTTGCTTTTCATACATATAGAAGAATCTGTGATCATTTCTTATTGCTGTGGCAAGTAGGAAAGTTGCAAAACGCTAGTGAAGGAGAATGAGAATGAGAAAAGCTTTAGATCCAGATACATGTAATAGTATGTTTCAGAACCTCAAGTGTTCTCTCCTTAGCATTTAAACAGTTTTATTTTCAACTCTACAATAAAGTATTTTCCAATTGTGCTATATTTCAATACCATTTCTTATGCCTAAAATATATCCCCTGCCTCTCCATTCTCACCTGTAAAACTCCCGCTTATTCAGAATGCAACTACAATAGCATTGCCTTTCTCATTCCTTCTCTCATCATTCCAGCCCAAAGTGACCCTGAGCCTCAGTATTGATTTGTGACATCTCTAGAGCATTTATATTTGTGTCACCTCACATGGTTGAAACTTGTAAGCGTGTGTGCTTCCTCCTGGTCATCTTGGACAAGTTACTTATTCTCTCATTACCTTCACTAGTCTATCTTTAAAATGAATGTACATGAGTTTGAGCAAACTCCAAGAGATGGTGAAGGACAGGGAAGCCTGGCATGCTGCAGTCCATTGGGTTGCAAAGAGTCAGACACAACTCAGCGACTGAACAACAGATAATATTCCATCTCTTGTTGGACTACTATATACATTTAACAGTATATAGCTACTATGGTTGTTTGGTTTCTAAGTTCCTTGAGGGCAGCAGCCATTTATTATTCACCCTTGTATTCTCAATCCCCATTTTTAAATTGTGGTGCTGAATGAAGGAAGAGATAAAAACTGGGTTGTGTATTTTCATGCTGCCCTTCACTTTTCTCTATTCCTAGAGTTGTTTCAGATGGAATGGAGGCTAGACTGATAGCTAAGCCTTTGGGGACTAGAACTGGTTCTGAGATGTTGTTACATGGTGAGAGAAATATTTGATAATGAGTATAGAGGAGCCTGGTGGGCTACAGTCCATTGAGTCACAAAGAGTTGGACATGACTGAGCACACACACATTGTTTTTTGCAACATATTGCTTTATAAACCTGCTGTATTGCAGAAAGTTTTTTCTTCTATTCCTGATAAGCCAAACACTGTAAACAGTATATCATCATCTTGGGAGTACATCTAGATATTCTTCTCCTCCAAAGTTACTTTACTCATCTAGGCCTTGACTCTCACATTTTTCTTTCACACATACGTATTTGGAACTGATAAGATTTAACTTTATAAGAAAAGGAAATTTAACCCATGTGTAGTTGAAAGAACTTACTTCCTTCTTATACTTCCTTTCTGTGAAGAAAATCTTACAGGTTGGGTATAGCCTCCTGACCCTCAGCTTTCATTGGTCCAACTCTGTGGAGTTACCAGACACCAATGAATTTGCCTATATGAGAAGGGCAGTAAGAGAGTTGGTCTTTCTCTTTCTCAAATATTGGTTTCATGTTCCTAGCATGTCTGTCAGCACTAATAAGAAATTTATGGCTCACCAAAAATGTCTAGACATGGCACCAGGACCATCTTGTGGGATGATGTAGCCCACTGAGCTCATCGTCTGAATGATACAGTGAGATGTCCAGAGCTCTCGCAGGACAAAGCCCCGCCCCCGCAGCACTCTGTTCCAATCAGCTTATCACCAGAGCACACAGGGCCTTTGTTCTCTGGCTGCGCGGGGTGGGAATTCTTAGACCCTTGTTACCACAGACATGCCTGTGAAGATCCGTTTGAATCCTTCCCTAGAGTGGTTCCCAAGCACTGTTCTACAAACCGGCTGTGTCAGAATCCCTAGAGAGAGTTGTTCACCAAACAGAGTTATAGACCCTACCCGAGCCCTACTCTTATCAGAGAGTTGAGGGGTCAGGTCTTGAAAAGGGGATCCGGGTTGAAAAGGAGCAGTGTGTTCTGTCTGGAGCTTCCTGGACCAGGCACAAGACAGGGCTTTCCCTTGAGACGTCATCGCCCTGGAGGTATGTGGACTGCACCCTCTCTTTTGGGGTACTTGAAGAAGGAAATGGCAACCCACTCCAGTGTTTTTGCCTGGAGAATCCCAGGGACGGGGGAGCCTGGTGGGCTGCGGTCTATGGGGTCACACAGAGTCGGACACGACTGAAGCAACTTAGCAGCAGCAGCAGCAAGGTCCCAGGTTACTGAACAGGGTAGATGTTGTCTACTTGGAGTAGGTCAGCAGGCAGTCTGAGGTATCAAGGAGCATCTTACAGGTACTCACCTGGTGACTGGCGGGCCATGTCTGTCAGTGCCTGTCACACAGCTCTTAAGTGAAGGCGCTAGAAGTCAAACCTAGTCCTGTCTGGGGCCAGTGTCAGAGGTCTCTGTCTCTGCACTGTGTTGCCTGCTAATTCCCAACTGAGCAGCTCCAGCCACTCCTTCCCACCTGTTTACTGTGTGTGTTTCTCCTTGTTTATCGTGACACAGCTGTTCCATTTGGTGACCGAAGCTCTTGCCAGGGCAGTGTTTATGCTGGGACTCTTCCTTCCCTTTATGATGAGTGAGCTGGAGTTTGTTAGCCGGCCAGTGTTCAGAAGTCAGGGTCCAGGAGTTATTTCCCTTTAGATTTTTTTTAACTTGGTACCAAAGTGATTGAGTCTTGGGAAGTTATTCCTCAGGTGATCCCATTAGGTCAGAACCTGGTTTAAACAGATAATAGGAGGCAATGATGGCAGCTGAAACATTTAAAGCAACAACACATTTTAGGAAAGAAGACTAGAAAAATGAGAGCGATCCTGGTAACTGCTTATACTAGTATTCTTGATTAATGTCTGCTTTTAAAAACATCAAATTGCTAATGCATCTCTAATCACTGCAGCAGTCATAACCAATTAGTTGTGTTTATGTAATATTAAAGAGTGCACGGGCAGGGCTGGCTGAAATGTCACTTTCTTCCACGGAGGGAGTCAAGATTGCATGCCTTGCTGCTTCTCCAGGCCTGGTCTCTGCAAAACACGCTTCCCAGCATGAGCAGCTCACAGCCTCGCACTGAGGCAGCTCTCCGGGCGACTCAGAGTCGGTTCAGCTGTGGACTCAAAAGGGCCCCCAAGAAACTACCCATGACAGCCTTCTCTGAAGCCAGGCTGCCTATTTCCTTCCACACCTCAGAAGCAAAGCGGATTGTAGGCTCATACCCAGCAAGCCTCAGCTGTTCTGTAGGCCTGTTGTGTTTGGCCTCTGCAGTGTTTGTGAAAACCTTCATTTGGAAGCCAGATTGGAATAGAGCAGCTTTAAATAAAGAACTGGGTTTTTGTAGCTGTTGTTATTTGGTTTCTCTGAAAAATGTAAAGAATGGCAGGAATTGATTGAGGCTAAGTCGTGGCTTCTCTCTGGACATCCCAGGTGGCTCAGTGGATAAAGAATCCACCTGTCAATGTAGGAGTTGCAAGAGAGGCAGTTTCCATCCCTGTGTGGGAAAGATCCTCTGGAAGAGGAAATGGCAACCCACTGTAGTATTTTTGCCTGGAAAATGCCACGGGCAGAGATGCCTGGCAGGCTGTGCAGTCCGTGGGGCTCAGAGAGTCAGACACGACTGAGCACGCACGCCCGTGCAGCTGTTCTCCAGCTGGCTGGAGCATCCGTCCCTCACCTCTTCCTACAGTATCTGTGGCCCCCCTGCTGCAGGCAGTGTGTGGCTGTGCTTGCCTATCACCGCCATGTTATCCCTCCACCTGCCTGTTGGCAGATGGACGAGCTGGACAAGCGGCTATTCTGACCAATTGGAAAGGGTTCACTTACCATTGCATCACTATTTTGTAAACAGGAACTTGAGATCCACGCATTCCTAAGTGTTTTTAGAGAAACGTATCAGGCACAAGCTGTGGCATGTGTTGGCCACTTGGCAGACATGTGCTGGCTGACTGAATCTTTGGCTAGAGGTCCAGGGGTCTGAGGACCCAGGGTCCTGTGTTTGGCTGGAAGAAGAGACATCAGGGCAGACTGGGAACACTACTGGTGCACTGTAGATACAGGCAGAGCAGGGAAGCCAGCTAGCGATTTTTCACTTTCCATGAAATATAAGACTTGATCTTGTGTTGGGACACTTTGACCACTTTATACTGAAGCCTATTTGAAGACATTAAACTTTAGTGACTTTGTAAAATTTCAGTAAATTTTCTTCTCAACTAAGCAAAAGGTCCTTTTGGGTTTAGTTGGGTGTGACTGTCGCTCTCCCCTGACACTGTCTATTTCTCCCAGTGTGGACTGTGAAACAGGACTGCCTCCCATGTCTCTGCTGCCTCTGTGCCCCAGAGCCCTTTGATGTCAACCGTGAACCCTCATTTTGTTACTCGCACCTGGGCTCTGCCCTACCAGACCCGAAACAAGTTCTCAATGGTCCTATCACAGTGGTTTGGGACTAAGGTTTCACAGATTGCCTGGGTTGAAATCCTGATTCATCCTGTGGCCCTGCAAGTTACCTGTCATTGCTAGATCTTAATTTTCTCATCTGCAAAATGGGTATGGTAGTAGCCACTACATCATAGCATTGTCAGAACTGTGCTGGGCACATTGGGAGTGCTCAGTGAGTGACAGCTGCGCCTTGGTGGTGGCAGTGATAGTAGCAGTCATGTCTGTCTTGAATTATGAGAATGTAGCCACCAAGAGCTTTTTTGTGATTTAGTTTCATCTTACCTGCGTTGAATCCTTGGAGCATCGCGGAGTGCTTTTGTCACCAGATTGTAAGAGTTTTGTATACTTTTCCCCCCCCTTTAATGTGCAGTCAGGTTTGATTTGATAAAACAAGATACACATACAAGAGGTCCATTACTTCCTGGGTTATAAAAGTCATAGGGTCCAAGACTTTCCTATGTGAGGGAAGGTCATTATCTTACCATAGTAATTACTATGCTATAAAGCTCAGCACACTCTTCACACCTTTTACTGAGGGAAAACAAGACTGGTTTCTGTGTAAAGCTCCTTGTGGTAAAGGCCAGCTTTGGAATGTGGTGTGATGTCACTGCTGATTGGCCCTGGAGGTCTGGGTTTCATTTGTGTTATTAGAATATCTCAATTTATCTGTTTTCCACAGGGGATCACAGCACTTTTCAGGGGTTTGGAAAGTTCTGAAATGAAAGCACACTTCAGGGCTAAGACATGTCTGTCCCAAACACTGGCAGTTCTCACAAGGCTAACAGTGTCAGTTGACCTTAAGGAATGATTTTTTTTCCCTTAGCTATCAAGCCACAGGATTTTAAAACTGGTTTTATGACCAACTCTCCCTCTAGTCCACCCCCTTACTTACTTTGGACAGAAACTTGATTTCAGGGACAGAGTTGTAAAGTAAATGTTTGTGTTGGGGCCTTTTCTTTCCAATTCCTCACAGATTCCTTTCAGGTCTACAAGAGAAAGCAAATTCTGTCAGTTATATTTGATTCCCAAAGTGGCTTTTGAACCCCAAGTCATATGTGTCCTACTGAAACAAAAGACTTCCATTAAAAAAAAAACAAAAACAGTAGATGCCTTGCAGATTATAAGAGGAGTGTCCTATGGTGGATAAAAGAAATGGGAGGGAGGTGTGGAAGGAAGTCTTTGAGAATCAGAATTGAAGGTGTCCCTGCCATTAGGTCCATGACCTTGACTAGTTCTTAGCTGTTGGTGTCTTCCTCTGCAAAGCTGAGAATCACAGGTACCACCATCACACAATGTGGGAGGACAAGTGCTTGGGCTGCCCATAGTTTTTTAAGCACTCATTAAGTAATACGTTACCACGATCATCATTACTATTACCATGCCTTGCTCTAGACTGAACTCCACTTATTCAATTATGAGATCCCATGTCACCAAAACATTTTGTAAATACTTTTTTCTTTTCCTGGTAGAAATATTTGAGCCCTCTCTTTGTTTATTGATCACCAAACCTCTTGATCTAATCACCATCTACTTACATGTGGAGAAATGCAGTCACTGACATGACTGATACTATATATTTTTAACTCCTGGTAGACCAACAATCACCACATGTTTACTGAGTGCCTACTCTGTGCCAGGTAGAAGTGGGTTCTGGGGAAATAAGAGAAAGCTTCTGCCCTGAAAGAGCTTGTATTGTTGTGGTAATATTACTCATATTTATGCCATATTCATTCTACATAGTACCTGACATACAGGAAGTACTCAATAAATATTGGCGGGGTGGTGGGGGTTGGCGAATTGAGTGCAACTTACTGAAATGTAAATCCAGTTTAACGATCTTCATCCATCTGGTTGGGTAGAAAAATAGGTCTTGCTGATTACTATCTTCTGTCTGGCTGTTTGAAGAAACTCTTCACTGTGATACTTATAGGTCTTTACGTGTGCTGCTTGTATATGTAAAGAAATGTGTAGAAGGAGAATTCACAGAAATACAAACCAAGGTTGGCATACTTGTTCTTGAACCTGACCAGATTTTGCAAGTTTGTCAAGAGCTCTTCCTTTAATGGACACAGAACCCCCAGTCTGTCTGCATACCAGCAGCCTCCCCTTGTACACCTGCAAATCAAGAAGAAAGAGAGCAGGTGAGGGGGGTGGGAAGGAGGTAGCAGGCCAAGACATGTTAGTGCTTGGCCTTGTATAGAATGCTTCACCTTTTTAGAATCACTTTTTACTCTGAAGTAGATGCTGTTCACCACTGCACTCCACCTCCAGGTGGTCTCGTAGCAAGGTGATGTAAAAGTCAAAGTTGAGAATCTTATGCTTCCATTTAAATTAATTTATGCAGTAAGGCTTGGAGCTTGATGTTTTAGGGTTGGTTAAGGTACCTTAGAGGTTTTAATGCATCCAGATTCCCCTCTCCCTTCTTCCATTCTATGTTCCCTTTTTCTTTCATCCATTCACTGTGGTCATCACTTTTGTCATTTTTTTGAGTGATGTTTATTGCAGGGCAGTATAGCAAAGTGATTCATAATGTAGACTCCCAAGTCCTTCCATAGGGACTTCCTTAATGGTCCCGTGGTTAAAAATTCACCTTCCACTGCAAGGGACGCAAGTTCAGTCCATGGAGAGGAAACTGAGATCCCACATGCTGAACAGCAACTAAGCCCATGCGTTACAGCTAGAGAAATCTGGGGCGCCACAATGAAAACCTAGCACAGCCAAAACAAAATCAAGCAAAATCCTTCAGCAAATGCTTTCCCACACCTTCTACTGACATCAGAATTTGGAGTCTAGCACAATATCCACCAGTCTACCAAGCCTTCTCCACTTCTGCCGATCAGTTCTGAATGATTTTCACTGTGGTTATTTTAAATACAGTTTATCTTAACCTCCTATCTCTCTCTGTAGCCTGTTCTCCTGGAGAATGGGGAGCTCATTCTTTAGACTTCTTTCACTTTCCAGAATGTACTCATCATGATAAGTATGCAGTTACTTCTTAATATGCTCAAGAATTGAACAGTGATGTCTTATCTTAATCTTTATTTGGCATAAATTTTTGAACATGAAAGTGAAAGTGTTAGTCGTCGCTCAGTCATGTTCGACTCTTTACAACTACGTGGACTGTAGCCCACCAGGCTCCTCTAAAATACTGGAGTGGATTGCCATTTCCTCCTCTGGGGGTTCTTCCTAACCCAGGGATTGAACCTGGGTCTCCCACGTTGCAGGCAGATTCTTTACCGTCAGAGCCACCAGGAAGCCATGATAGGCTATAAAATACAAGTTCTCCTGATATATAATCACTCACAAAATTTCATAAAGCTCAATTAATATATTCAAATATGGAAAATTTTAAACAGTAAAATTAGCAGTGTTTCCCAATGTTCTTTTTCTGTTCCAAGAACCTCTAGGATATCATCTTACATTTAGTCATCATATCTCTTTAACTTTCTCCTGCCTATGATGGTTTCTGAGACTTTCAGTATTTTTGATGATATATATATTCTTAAGGAGTTCAGTTCAGTCGCTCAGTCGTGTCCGACTCTGCGACCCCATGAATCGCAGCACTTCAGGCCTCCCTGTCCATCACCAACTCCTTCAAGAAAATTAGAGATACAAGGGAACATTTCATGCAAAGATGGGCTCAATAAAGGACAGAAATAGTATGGACCTAACAGAAGCAGAAGATAATAAGAAGAGATGGCAAGAATACACAGAAGAACTATACAAAAAAGATCTTCACGACCTGGACAATCACAATGGTGTGATCACTCATCTAGAGCCAGACATCCTGGAGTGTGAAGTCTAGTGGGCCTTACTAAGCATCACTATGAACAAAGCTAGTGGAGGTGATGGAATTCCAGTTGAGCTATTTCAAATCCTGAAAGATGATGCTGTGAAAGTGCTGCACTCAGTATGCCAGCAAATTTGGAAAACTCAGCAGTGGCCACAGGACTGGAAAAGGTCAGTTTTCATTCCAATCCCAGAGACTGCTCAGCTATTTTGTAGGATGTTCCTCAGCTGAGATTTTTCTGATGTTTTTCTTATTGTTAGAATCATTTTCTTTTTATTTCTTGCCTCAGTCCTAGAATCAGCTATTTCTGCAAGGAGCCCTGGTTCCTTGCACTGGAGAATGGTATTAGAAATCAAGATCTGGTAGTAAGTATGCTCACTGCTGTTGGGATGTTATCCTTCTAGACCTTCACAACTAACAAAGCAACAAATTACATGTATGTATATCAGTTCAGTTCAGTTGCGCAGTCGTGTCCGACTCTTTGCNCCCTCTGATTCCCTCTTGCAACACCTACCATCTTCCTTGTGTTTCTCTTACCTTGGGCGTGGGGTATCTCTTCACGGCTGCTCCAGCAAAGCACAGCCACTGCTCCTTACCTTGGACGAGGGGTATCTCCTTACCGCCACCGTTCCTGACCTTCAACGTGGGATAGCTCCTCTAGGCCCGCCTGTGCCTGCCCAGCCACCACTCCTCGGGTTGCTCCTCCTGGCCACTGGCCCTGGCCTCGGGCACGGGTGGCTCCTCTCAGCTGTCGCTCCTGGCCTCAGGGGCGAGGTGGCTTCTCCCAGCCGCCCCAGACCTCAGACGTGGGGTGTCTCCTCCCTGCCGCCACTGGCCTCGGACGTGGGGTGTCTCCTCCCGGCCGCCGCCCTGACCTCGGAAGCGGGGTGTCTCCTCCGGGCCACCACTGACCTCGGACGCGGGGTGTCTCCTCTGGCTGCCGCCCCTGACCTCGGACGCGGGCTAGCTCCTCCCAGCCGCCACTGACCGCAGACGCGGGTAGCTCCTCTTGGCCGTTCCTGCGCCGTTGCAACCTGGCACTCTAGGCCGCTGCCCCTGACCTCAGACGTCGGGTAGCTCTCGGCCGGTTTGGCTCTGGGTGCCTGTGGCCGCCCCGAGGTGAACGCGGTGCCGCGGATGGGCCCGGGTCGCTGGGCATCGTCCGGCCGGGTGCCTGGCCGCTAGGCGGAATGGTGGCCTGCTCGATGGTGGGGAGCCCGGAGCGAGGAGCGAGCTGTCGCGCTGCTGCCGCCGCCAGTATGATTGCTATAAATTTTGGGTTGATATTGTATATCAGAGTTTTCCCAGGTGGCTCAGTGGTAAAGAATCCACCTGCCAGTGCAGGAGACTTGGGTTCCATCCCTGAGTCAGGAAGATCGCCTGGAGAAGGAAATGGCAACTCACTCCAGTATTCTTGCCTGAAAAATCCCATGGAAAGAGGAACCTGGAGGGCTACAGTCCATGGGGCTGCAAAGAGTCGGATATGACTTAGCAACTAATCATCAGCAGCAACGTTCTAAATCAAATTAAGAAAAATTACTCTTATCCCAATTTTGGTATGAATGTATGAATTGTCTTCGTTTTTTTAAATCCTAAATAGGTACTGAATTTATCAAATAACTTTTCTGAATTGGTTGCGATAGTTATAATTTTCAACTTCAATTTGTTTATATGGTGAACAAAAATAATAGATTTGTTTTATTTAAATAAGATTGGTATTTTTCACATGAACCCCACTTGGGTATGCTTATATTTTAGTGCATTTTTTTGTTTTTTATTAATAGTTTATTGATATTTTGCATCATTTTCAGAAATTAAATTAGACAGCAGTTTTTCTTTGTGATGCTATAGTTCTGACAAGTTTGGGTTTCAAATCTTTACAGTCCTCATGGAACAAATGGTAAAGCATTTCTTTTTTTCTATTCCCTGAGTTTGTTTTAAAAACTAATCATATCTTTCTCAAATGTGTAGGACTTGCCTATAAAATTTTCTGTGTCTGATTAAATTTATCTGCTTTTGTTTTTTTAAACTACTGATCCAATTTCTTTAACAGGTATAGAACACCACATCTTCTGTGCAGGTATTTTGGTAAATTTGGAATTTTAAAAATTTTTTGTTCTTTTGACTAAATCTTTCAAATTTATTACCATACAGTTTCCAAATACACACACACAGGCACGCACGCATGAACACACACACAGTATCTGTATACAGATTCAATCTGCAGTTGTTGTTTTTTAATCCCTGATAGGCCTACCCTCTTTTTGTTTCTTTATTAGTCTAGCTCAAAATCTTTGTGTTTTATCTCTTCAAAAAACCAATATTTGGTTTTGTTGACATTCATCATCAGTATTTTTTTTTCTGTTTCATTAATTTCATCATTTCACTAAATTTCACTCATTTTCTTTGGACAGATTGTACATAAATGTCTAGGTTTGGGTTTCCCAAACAAAGTAATTGTAAAATCAGATCCGAACTCCAGGGCAGCAAAGCCAAGGGCCCCTGACTTCCAGGGCACACATCTTCATTTCTGCCCAGCTTCTGCTTCCTGGTCATCTCTTCCTGCTGTCTGAATGGTCTTCTTAAGGACACCTTTTCACTTACACTGAACACACTTCCAGGGGCTTGACCCTGGCAATGGTTTCAGTTTTACCTCCGTTTCCTTGCGTAGACCCAAGGCCCCCTCTTCTGACTCCAACTAAGTGTTAAATCCCAAGTATCTGGATTCCCAGGGACCATACGCTCCTCCCTAAGACAGAATTAGCCTCCCTCAACTGCCATTTGGGGGCTTACCCAGTGGCGCAGTGGGTAAGCCCCCCTCCTCCCCACCGGTGGGGAATCCACCATCAATGCAGGAGATGAAAGAGAGGTGGATTGGATCCCTGGGTAGGGGAGATTCCCAGGAGGGCAGGGCAACCCACTCCAGTATTCTTGCCTGGGGAATGCCACAGACAGAGGCGCCTGGTGGGCTCCAGTCCATGGAGTCAGAAAGAGTCAGACACGACTTGAAACGACTGCACACGATGTATGCAGTCGCCACTCGAGTTTCCAGCCTTTCTTCAGTTACTGTGAGTGGGGAGAATTCCATTTCTTCCTTGGGGGCTCAAATATGCTATAATGCTGTTGTTGTTATTGGTACACATTTTTCCTGTGTTTCAGGTATTTGTAGCAAGAGGGTGTCTCTGTTTCCCTAGCTGACCATCTTGTTGGAATGGCAAGTTTTTAATTTAGATTTTAAGATAGGAAGATTCAGCATTTAGATAATGCTTCTGTTTGCCTGTTAGATGATATTAATAAACTGCTACATTTATAGCAAGGCAACAGAGGCGCAACACGGTTCATATATATTGTCATGTTTAATTTTCACAACAACTATTTTGTAGATGAAGAAACTGAGAACTGGGGTTTTTTAATAATTTTGCCAGTGATGGCAACAGTTATTCAAAGGCAGAGCCAGAATGCATCTCACATCTGTCTGATCCCCAAAGAGACAATTCCCAAGCTCTCAATTTTGTTGTTGTTGTTGTTGGTTGGTTGGTGTCTTTGTGTTGAGTTGTTTGTGTGGGTTTTTTGGTTTGTTTTTGCTCTTCTGTCATTCAATATTATCTTTTTCTTACACAAACCTACTAGTTCCTGAGATTTTCCATAAAAACTAAAAGGCAAGAAAAATTCTCTGTGGACTTTCACCTTCAAGTGCCTCCGGACTCTACTTACCCAATAAAACTTAATCACTATGTTTTAAATAAAGATTTACAATCACGAATGTTACAACTTAAGGAGAAAATTAAAGGAGAAAAGGATTTCCACAACATCTCAGGGATCATCTTTGAGCTGAATTCCGAGCATGCAAATGTATTGCAAACTTTCCCTGAGGACTGAGTGCAAAGCAGCTGGCTGGTACTTCTGAGCCCCTTACCGTTCGACACAGTGGCTCCTAACGCTGGCAGAGCCGCTGTGACACGGCGCTCTGCGGAGCGTGGCAAGCCAAATGAAAGAGGAAATTTGCAATTAATTAAAAATAAATGAAAACAAAAATCTTCCCCCAGTGGCTTGCTTCTCATCTCGGTTGTAATCCACAGTCAACACGTGGGGCCCACGTGGGGCCTTTACCAAATGGAAAAGGTAGAGAACTGTGGCGAAGAGACCGCGGAGTGCGGCTCTGGACCGCAGTAATAATTCTTTTAAATCCCCTCATTCCACCTCGTCAGGAGACACAGCAGCATTTTAAATCTGACTGACCCATATAAATTACCTTTCTACTCATCCGGCTGTGAAATTAACAGCGGAGGAAGACAGGTCCTGTCAAGCTTGCCGTGCTGAGCCGCTGAAAGGTTCAGAGTCAGCGCGGGCGGGGACAGGAGACATACGAGGAAACAGGGGCCTGAGCTGCGATCTGCTCAGTAGCCTCTGACCCAGGTGCCTGCGGCTGGGGGTCTAGCGCCATCACCCCCAGGGGGGTTACCAAGAAGGCGTAAGTGGTCAGTGGCCTGACCCCTTATGTTGCACTGAAGCACCAAGGGCAGCTAGACCAGGGCCCCATGGCAAAGACAGATGCCCTCCTACAGCTTAACAACCGGAATGCGAAACATAAACCCAGAGGTCCTTTCCATTCTTGGTGGAAAAAGAATCCGCCTGCTAGTGGTGGAGAGGCAGGGTCAATCCCTGGGTCGGGAAATCCCCTGTAAGAGGAAATGGCAAGTCACTCGGGTAAACTTGCCTGGGAAATCTCACGGATAGAGGAGCCTGGTGGGCCACAGTCTATGGGGTCACACAAGAGTTAGACATGACTTAGTGACCAAACAACAACTTTCCATTCTGAGTGGCCCCTAAACTCACTAGCACCCCAGAATAGGGCATCTAAACTCTCTTGATCTTGGTTTCCTATAGTGTTAAGTAACACTTACTAGATGTCAATAAGAAAAGAAAAAGAAGCTAATTCGCAATGAAGCTATATCACTAAATCATGCTACAGTTTCATGGTTTAGAATAGACAGAACTAATGGAACCAACCTCCTACTCCTAAACCCTCATTTCTTCCACAGCCTCCTCCATCTCTGCATGACCATGTCCATGAGACAGTCTGTCCTCTGTCTCATACTGTACTTGGATAGGGCTTACCTGCTAGCACAGCTAGTAAGGAATCTGCCCACAATGCAAGAGACCTGGGTTCGATCCCTGGGTTGGGAAGATCCCCTGGAGAAGGGAATGGCTTCCCACTCCAGTATTCTGGCCTGGAGAACTTGGATAGCCAGCCTAACTTTAGGAAGAAGTGGGTCTTATCTTTTGTTCCACAACAAAGGCCAGTCTTATCATCAAATTCTTACAGACTAGAGAATGAAAGACAAGAGAGTGAACGATCACCTGGCCAGCTCTCCACCACGGGCACATGCCTGTGTACAGATGTAAATGGAAACTTAGACGGATGTCAGGGTAGTAGCACCGATGCTGCTTGGGGCTGCTTTCCATGTGATGTGGCATGATGCCAGCACAGAAGGCACTAGGCGAACGTACCTATGATTGCATTGCATGCCAGTAGACCAGAGAAACACAAACAAGACTATGCATTAGCAACTGCTTTCAAGCGTTCTAATAATATTGTGGGGATGAAGGATTGTGCTGATGGCCTCACCTTTATTATCGCAGGTTTTCTTCAAAAGATGTGGGACAGGTTTTATTATCCCTTTTTCATAGATGAGCACGTTGGCTCAGAGATGTCATGTAATATCAAAGATCACAACTTTTACGAAAGAAACTGGAATTTGAAGCAAGGTCTGACACTAAAATGTCACAAAGATTTTCAACTCCAGAGTCCATTAAAACTCAGAAAGAAGAGGCAAGGCTAACATTGAAATAATAACATTCATCAAGCAGTAGTTTCCCCCTCTTCTCCTTCTCAAAGCTCAAACTTCTAAAAAGCAAAACAGCAAGGACATCCTAAAATGTCTTGTTCCGAAAAGCTTAGAGATCATCGTCCAGACTCTTCTTTCACACAACGGAACCCCAAGGCTCAAAGAGCTACTTGCAAATGGGTTCAGTCTTTAATGGTGGAGCTTGGACTAGAAACAGGCAATGTAAACTCAGTCCTCTCGATTTTATACTAAAAAAAAGGGGAAGGTAGCATTTTCAAGATTAGGAAATCGTTTTCCTTATCTTTCACCTTTCTCAATAGTCCTCAATCTGAAAATCCTAGAAAAATCTGAAGAACGGCAAAGTTTTCTTTCTTTGCGTACCCAAAGCATGAATGTATGACCAGTACTTTGCTCCAACACGGAGACAATCAAGACATGAAAAAATCTTCTGCCACGTTTATTCAGAGAGAGAAGGCTGTATTTCAACATCAATATATATGTTTTCACTCTCATACTCTGACAAGGAAAGTTTTCAGTGAGGTCAGTGGTGTTAATTCTAATTCTACTTCAGTTTTAACTTCCCAAGTGAGTTAGTCTATAGTGCTTCTATTTTGGTAATTTGAGTTTCAGTAGTTAAGTTGTACACTGATCTTCTGTATTTCATGAAATTAGGCACTGTAGGGAATACATCTGAGACATGAAGAAGTCTCCAAAGAAGAAATTCATAATCTTCAAGCTAGAGGAGATATGATTTACAGGAAAGCTAAATAATAACAAAACCCATGCAAAATAAATAGGAATGACTGGAGCAGCTTTTCCTGTGTGATGCATATGAATAAATAGGCAAAACTCCACATTAGGAATTTAATCTTCTTTGAAAATATAATTGAACTTGATCTGCCTTTATTTGAGTTTTTAAGTAAAGTTAAGAAAAATGCATTTTCGAGAGTAATTTTCTGAGCCATTTTCTCTCAGTTCTAAATCCAGCCTTCTTTACTCTGTTTTGGGAAACTGGGGCTGAAAGTCTGAAAAATCTAATTGTCCTTTGTCAGTTGGCTTCTTCCTAGGTTCTGCAGGTAGGAGGTGCTGGAGGGAGGGAAGACTAAAAGACCAGGAAGGGTCCTACTGGGGCCAGCCTCTGGCCTCCTTAGTTACTCCCAGAGGCAAGGTCATCACCATAGATAAGAACCCTGGAAGACAGCCTCTCAAACGCAAATGCTTAGCCTCCTCCAAGCTGCCAGGGTGATTATGGGCACCATCCTCTCTCCAACTGTCTGACTGCCAACATCACAAGGCTCCTTCCAGAACAACCAAGGTGTAACAGCAGCCTTCAAAGGGCGTCCCATGTGGTACAGTGGTAAAGAATCCGCCTGCCAGTGTAGGAGACGCAAGAGATGTGGGTTCAGTCCCTGGGCCGGGAAGATCCCTTGGAAAAGGGAAGGCTACCCAATCCAGTATTTGTGCCTAGAGAATCCCATGGACAGAGGAGCCTGGCAAGTACAGTCCATGGGATTGCAAAGAGTCAGATGAGCTGAGCATGCACGCTCTCTCTCTCTCTCTCTCTCTCTCTCTCTCTCTCTCACACACACACACACACACAGTAGCCTTCAGAAGTCTGAGGGCCAGCTGCACAATGCTCCTCTTGAGGCTCCTGAGAAACCAGAAGCAATCCAGACAGCAACTCCCCTCCTCAATCTCAGCTCTGGGAGACTTCTCCACCGAACACTGGACTTTGTTGTCTGTTCCCAGCCCTAGAGTAAGAATCGCATCCTGCAGTCATTACCTCTATGTATTTGCTTTTTACTCGCTTCAGTCCTCCAACTCCTACTCAACCGATTCCCTGTATTAAAGTATCTTGTGAAATACCCTACTGTGTTTTCTATTTTCTTAATGTACCCTGACATGGAAATAACAATAAGAGAATGCAGAAAAAACAAAAACAGAAAACAGGTGGAGTTGGTGGCCCAAAGTTGGAATGAGGAATACTCAAGCAGAAGACTCAGAATTATTATTTTGATTCTGATGAGAAAATGAGGTAAAGACTCTATCACTCTCTTTAAATGCAACTAACTGTCTTTGGTTTTCAAAGGACTGCCCGTGGTAGAGAACTTATAATACTCCAAGGTACCAAGAAGGTAAAACTAAGCACCCCAGGACACGGCGGTATGGCAGAATAGAACTTCATTTTCCAGGAGAAAGAACTTTCTAACAGTTAGCCCAGTTCTTGGCTGGGATGGTCAATGGATGAGGATATTGTAGACAAGATTCCATTTAAGATTTTCAAAACCCAAGATTCAATGCGGGGGCTTCCGTGGTGGCATAGTGGATAAGAATCTGCCAATGCTGGAGACAGGGGTTCATTCCCTAATCTGGGAAGATCCCACATGCCGCAGAGCGAGTTCTGAGCCCATGTGCTGAAACTACTGAAGCCTGAAGCCTGCCCTCCTAGAGGCTCTGCTCTGCAGCAAGAGAAGCCCCCGCGATAAGAAGTCCATGCACCTCCAAGAAGAGGAGCCCTCACTCACTGAAGCCCTTGCAGCAATGAAGACCCAACACAGCCAAAAATTAAATAGATAAATAAATGTTTTAAAAATATTCAGTGGTTGGAAATAAACAGAAAGTAAAGAAGGGCTGTGTATTGGGGCATCCTGTATGTTAGGTTTAATCTTACAGTCTGGAAGCAAGCAGAGGCCAGCCTGCTTGCCTGTAGGATCAAACTGATTATCCAGAAATGGATCTTTAAAGTGCCCAGAAAAAAAGGTGCAAGTGATAATTGACGAATGTGGTGACCTCCTTTCAGACATACCAAAGGCAATGTGAAAAGTGAGTTGTTATCTCTAAGAATTAAATAATGCAGGGTTGAGACATCAGTTGTTTCCTCCTCAGCCACTCCATCATGGCTGAGTTCCATCAGCAGGAAAACTAGTTACTGAGCAACATAAAAAACCCTGGAAACTGGAAGCACAACTCACTAAAAAAAAATTCTTCTGACCTTCTCTGAAGACTCCTTGCTCAATATTGCATTTAGGTAAACTTGTGGTCAAGAGTGGCTGAGAACAGAGCATTCTCTCGTGTTCAGTGGATAACATCTTGCCTTCTGACGCAGGGGGTGTGGGTTTGATCCCTAGTCAGGGAACTAAGATCCCACATGCCTTGCATTCAAAAAACCAAAGCATAAAACAGAAGCAGTATTGTAACAAATTCAAAAAGCCTTTAAAATGGTCCCCATCAAAGAAATCTTAAAAATAAAAGAATGACCAAGTTAGACAGTCTCTGATAAAGTTTTCAATAGAAAAGAAAAGTGAAAACGAAAACACGGAGCCCTTAGAATCAGCGGTGTTTCTGTATGTTGCCCTTTTTTCCCTCCTCATTCTAACATAAGTTTTCTCCCCCAGTCCATCTGAGATCTCCCCCAATGTATTTGCAGTATATTCCAGTGTTCTGAATCTGAATCTTCAAGCTCTATGGTACAAGTTTGGTTGGCCTTTTCCTCTTAGAAAACAAAATTCTCAGAAACATTAAGGAAAGGAAGATTCTCAGAGTATTTAAGCCACAAGAAACCCGCAAGTAACAATAACTGCCTGCAGCAAAAATAATTAGTGATAAAAGGCCCAATAACACATATATTTAGCATCTTAAAGGCAAGCTGAATTTCTAATGTTTGTCTCTCAGTAAGCTTTCTGAACATAGGTAATCAACACAGAAGGAAACACACACACACACACATCTCATCTGTTCATTCTCTCTTTCTCTCATTTTCTTAAAGTCCTAAGGGCTGTAATTCCCCCCAAACAGCTCAGAATGTATGTCTATGATGGGACTTTCATTTGATTCTGAGAAACATTTCTGCTTCTTAAAACCTCTAGGGAGGTATCAGTTTTCACACTCATTTAGAAACCAATAGATGGAAAAGAAAACCAAATTCAATGCAAAAGGCTAAAATTTAATTCAAACCCCAGAGCCAAAGAATAAAGCTCTATGATATTTTTTCCATATTCTCCTAATAAATATTTGCAAATGCAAATATAACAAGGCCTATCCCAAGAAACAGCATTATAATGTCATCTCTGAACAGCTGTTTCTTAACATTCTATGTGTTACAAAGAAGTCTCACAGCTTGTTTGCGTCCTTTAGAAAACAGATTGTTTTACACGTCTGTAATTACAATTACATGCAATGACTTTAGTTTTGTTTTACCAGGTATTAACACCATGGGCTTTTCAGGTCTGATTTTCCCATATGCTTGTTCAGAAAGCATGAATTCTGGTTTTAGAGACCTACAATCAAGAAGTCAGCACTCCTAAACAGGAGGATAACCTAGCGCAAAGTGGGGGAATTTAATCAGCATCTCCACATATTTGCCGAGAATATAGGGGTCCAGCTACACCTCTTCCCTTAAGCAAAAATGGAATCTTGTGTGATTCAAAGACAACCTAAAATCGACCTTCCAGAGGGTAGTGATTGCTTTTCCTCAAAGTTCTTGCTGACACACCTTAGAGGCCACCAGTGGCCACTCTGGAGACCATGTCCATGAATCTAGAGCTGATAACACACAAGGATCCAAAAGCAGTCATTGGATTCTTAATTTCACAGGGATGTGGCAAAAATAATTATGTAGATAAGCTTATTCAGTTCAATTCAGTTGCTCACTCATGTCCGATTCTTTGCAACCCCATGAATCACAGCACGCCAGGCCTCCCTGTCCATCACCAACTCCTGGAGTTCACTCAGACTCACATCCATCGAGTCAGTGATGCCATCCAGCCATCTCATCCTCAGTCATCCCCTTCTCCTCCTGCCCCCAATCCCTCCCAGCATCAGAGTCTTTTCCAATGAGTCAACTCTTCACATGAGGTGGCCAAAGTACTGGAGCTTCAGCTTCAGCATCATTCCTTCCAAACAAATCCCAGGGCTGATCTCCTTCAGAATGGACTGGTTGGATCTCCTTGCAGTCCAAGGACTCTCAAGAGTCTTCTCCAACACCACATTTCAAAGCATCAATTCTTCGGTGCTCAGCCTTCTTCACAGTCCAACTCTCACATCCATACATGACTACTGGAAAAACCATAGCCTTGACTAGACAGACCTTCGTTGGCAAAGTAATATCTCTGCTTTTGAATATGCTATCTAGGTTGGTCATAACTTTTCTTCCAAGGAGTAAACGTCTTTTAATTTCATGGCTGCAGTCACCATCTGCAGTGAAATAAACTCTGACACTGTTTCTACTGTTTTCCCATCTATTTGCCATGAAGTGATGGGGCCAGATGCCATGATCTTCATTTTCTGAATGTTGAGCTTTAAGCCAACTTTTTCACTCTCCTCTCTCACTTTCATCAAGAGGCTCTTTAGTTCCTCTTTACTTTCTGCCATAGGGGTGGTGTCATCTGCATATCTGAGGTTATTGATATTTCTCCTGGCAATCTTGATTCCAGCTTGTGTTTCTTCCAGTCCAGCGTTTCTCATGATGTACTCTGCATATAAGTTAAATAAGCAGGGTGACAATATACAGCCTTGACGTACTCCTTTTCCTATTTGGAACCAGTCTGTTGTTCCATGTCCAGTTCTAACTGTTGCTTCCTGACCTGCATACAGATTTCTCAAGAGGCAGGTTAGGTGGTCTGGTATTCCTATCTCTCTCAGAATTTTCCACAGTTTATTGTGATCCACACAGTCAAAGGCTTTGGCATAGTCAATAAAGCAGAAATAGATGTTTTTCTGGAACTCTCTTGCTTTTTCCATGATCCAGTGGATGTTGGCAATTTGATCTCTGGTTCCTCTGTCTTTTCTAAAACCAGCTTGAACATCAGGGAGTTCACGGTTCACGTATTGCTGAAGCCTGGCTTGGAGAATTTTGAGCATTACTTTACTAGCATGTGAGATGAGTGCAATTGTGCGGTAGTTTGACATTCTTTGGCATTGCCTTTCTTTGGAATTGGGATGAAAACTGACCATTTCCAGTCCTGTGGCCACTGCGTATTAAAAAGCAGAGGCATCATTTGGCTAACGAAGGTCTGTAGAGTCAAAGCTATGTTTTTTCTAGTAACCATGTATGGATGTAAGAGTTGGACTATAAAGAAGGCTGAGTGCTGAAGAATTGATGCTTTTGAACTGTGGCGCTGGAGAAGTGCGTGAGACTGGGCCAGGTCAAGAAAACCTTTTGTGAACTTGTTCATTCCAAAGATGTTGTTCCACAGGAAAAGAAGTGGGAGGAGAGTTGCTGAAAAGTTCACCATGGAAAAAGCATAACCATTGTAAAATTTTTTTTAATCGAGGGACACAAAAAATCCATCCATCCACCAACCCTCCCATCCATCCATCCACTCACCACACATTCATCTTTGCACTCACCCCTCCACATCTCCATCCATCCTTCCATCTATCTATCCATTCACTCATGTAGTCACTTATCAGGGGAAAGTTGGCTCCTAGAGTCTGGAGCCATCCTTGTCTATCCTCAGTTCCCATCCCAGGCAGTTTTCATTGCTCCTCTGCTGCCTCTTCCAATACACCCACTTCCATTTCCTCCTGTGACCTCCTCACAGGAAGAAGACTCAGGAGAACAGGTAGCTTGGGAGGAGCACCGGCTAGAAAGTGACGTGAAGGAAAGAGAGGAAAGGGGGCAGACTGCAGGGGAGGGAGATGGAGTATTGACATGAGAAAGACAAGCATCGCCTGGAGCTCAGCCCCATCAGTTGTCAGCAGCTCTGTAAGCTCAGACCAGGACTGCCCCCAATGGGGCTCATGGGAATTTCTGTCCTTCAGTCAGTCCACAGGGATGTCTTGGTAGAGCATGAGGCAGGTAGGGAGGGCCGACTGCAGCCCACATGAGAGGTAAGCAGAGGGTGTGGGGGAGCCGGAGCAGTGGGGTACAACCCCAGCACATGTGAACCTCCCTGGCCAGGCAGGGAAAGGTGAAGCCTGCAGGCGGCTTTGGGCTCCATCATCACTCAGGCCCCACACCCCTTCTGGGACACCCCTGAAGGGCCAGCTCCAGCTGGCCATCCCTTTCTGCCCACCCACAGGTGCTCCACACCCAAGCCACCTCCCCGCCCAGCCCTTCCCAGGAGTGTCCTGCCGTCCATCTGCCTGGCCCCTGTGTGTCTTCAGGTGCTTTGGGCTCAGGTGAGGGAAAGTGTGCTTCCTACCAGGCTTCCTCACCTCCCAGTAGGGGTACAACCAGCACCTGCCACACAGTCAGAGAGGGAAGCCTGTTGGAATAGAGAGAGGGCAGCTCAGAGGAGGCTTGGCAGGGACAAGACACCCAGAGCCAGGCCTGAGGCCTTGCAGTCTGGAGGGAGTCCGTGGGTCAGAGGAGTGGACAGTGGTTCCTTAGAAGGACCTGCCTGTGCAGAGGCCTGAGGGGGTAAGCCACCATGTGTGCAGACCACCCCAGGGTCAGTTTGCTGGAGGAGGGCCTTTGTTCTTTCATATATGACAGGTGTGTTGATATATTTCACATACCATACAAGTCACCACATTACACGCTGTACATGTATATGCTATTTTGTGTGCCCACAGAGTTGTGCCATAAGGGTTGTATCATCTGCATATCTGAGGTTATTGATATTTCTCCTGGAAATCTTGATTCCAGCTTGTGCTTCATCCAGCTCAGCATTTCACATAATGTACTCTGCTTATAAGTTAAATAAGTAGGGTGACAGTATACAGCCTTAATGTACTCCCTTTCCTATTTGGAACCAGTCTGTTGTTCTGTGTCCAGTTCTAACCGTTGCTTCCTGACCTACATACAGGTTTCTCAAGAGGCAGGTCAGGTGGTCTGGTGTTCCCATCTCTTTCAGAATTTTCCACAGTTTATTGTGATCCCCACAGTCAAAGGCTTTGGTACAGTCAATAAAGCAGAAATCGATAAATAAATATTTAACTCAATAAAGCAGTGAGAGTAGAGCCTCTGAAACCATGTTACACCCTCTGCTTATGCTCTCGGGAGATGTTTTGCAGCATCTCTCTCCTCCTCCTGTGGGATTCTTTCCTGGACAGGGAGAAAATCTGTACCTCCTGGGCTCTTGGTGAGTCCATGGAGTTTTTGTCCAAGCTGAGTGCATGAGCTTCATTTAGGGGCCTCATGACAGTCACATAGGCTCTGAGGAAGTTATTTTTGTTCACTCCTGGTACCATGTTGGTGTCTTAATATTAAATAGAGGCCTTCTGAGCCTGGATCCCATCACAAGGAGAATTCCTGGAAGAAACTGTCCACAACAATCATACTCTTTTCTCTTTTCCACCTCTGCAGAGTAACCAAACCATCCAGGTGACCCAGGAGTTCATGGAATACCACAATAACAGTGATGAGGGTCAGGTATCCATTTCCGATAACTACGTGTTTGCTCCTAATGGTACAGCGAAGCCAGCGTGGGCGGCTGTGAAAATGGAGATCTTGGAGGGGCAGCTCTTGACCGAGACCCGGCAATGCTTCTACAGGTGAGGTCGGCCCTCTGCTTCTGCACAGCACACAGTAGGTGCTCACGGGCAGGTGGGGGACTTTACCGCTGAGCCACCTGGGAAACCGGCAATGATATACACATGAGAGCCGTTACTGTGTTTTCATTAATGCAGAGAAATAAGCCACCCAGAACCGTCCAGGTGCTCAGTGCCTCTGGTGAAGTGGGTTCCTCTTGTTCTTTTGCCCCAAAAGCCCCTCTGCCTGCCTTGCCTGGCAGGAAGGAGGCAGGACGGAAACAGGGAGAGAGGAAGGAAAGAAGCAGGGACAGGCGTCCGGAAATCTGCCCCAGCTTGACGTATCTCTTCTGCTCCTCCTCCAGGACAGTGAATGACAGGGACCCCGCATACACCATCTACTCCCGGCTGGCCCGGCCCCCGGCGCTGACAGGGAGCTGCTGGGTCATCGCATAGAGCAAGAGTACAGGGTGGGCCCCCTGGAGCTGAACCGCGAGGCCATCTTGAGGACCAGCACCAATCTCGACACCGGGCGGGTCCTCTACTCTGACAGCACGGGTACCAGATGCAGCACAGAGCCCACAAGCAGTACATGGCGAACGCGATCACGTGGGTACATCCTGTGGTGCCCCGTGGGAACAGTGGCCACAGAGCAGACCCGAGAGGCAGCCTCTCAAAAGAGGCTGGAAACACCCCTTTAGCTCCAGCGGCAGAAACCTCCAGAGCATCTCCCAGAACCTCTGTCGCCCATGTGTGCTGTTAGGGGCTGAGACCCAGGCTTGTGCAGCCCTGGGGTCAGAGCTCTGGTGCCCCCACGTATGAGGCAAGTCCCTGAGGTCCACTGTGGGCACCGCGTGTCCTCCTCTGTCAGATGACTGACCCGCTGGGACTGCTCTGAGGATGAAGCAGATGGTGCCTGTCCAGGCCTGAGCGGGTGTGACCCTCCTTTGCTGCTTTTAGTCGAGCCACTGCCTGGTTGCCTGGGAAACAGCACAGGCTGATTTCTGACATCAGTTCAGCTCTGAGATGCTTTGCCCCCAGCAGTGTGACCTGGGGCAAGTCCCTTGGCTTCCCTGGGCCTCAGTGCTCTCCTGGGAAAGGGAGTAACCTCCCCCCAGCGCTGTGCGGTCAGCTGGGATGATCCAGGAGCAGTGCCAGGCTGGGCACCTCCTGAGCCTCAATCCTTGTTAGTTCTTTCTCCTTCCAGTGGGGGGAATGTGGCTCCTCCCTGCTCTGTCTTCCTTGAGTTTCTGGTCCCTCTCCTCCCTGTTGGCTGGTTCTCACCCTCTGTGGCCTGGGATCCAGAGAGTCCAAGGCCCTCAAGCCCAGGACATCTTGCTCCAACAGAGCAAAGGGTATGGACTGTGACGGCTTTCCAGCCCAGGCTTGAGCCCTTTACTATCAGGCAACCATTAGCCTATCTCAGACTGGACTGCACACAAGCCTTCGTTCCCTTCCTGTGACAGTTTTTCAGGGATGGTTTGAGAGCCCCTTTTACAGGTGGGTAAACTGAGGCTTGGGCAGCCTGAGTCCCCCAGCTCGTAAGGTTAGGAAGCAGTGGAGCTGGATTTGAATCCAGGGCATCCATCTCACAAGTCAGAGCCCCTCCCTGCTGCTACCAGTGCCGCCCTGAGCTGCCGCTGTGCCTGTGGGCGAGGCTGGTGGGGTCCGAGGGAGATGCCTGATCAGGTGGCCCACTTGGCCCATGACCATGACCACCAGTCTGGCAATATTTCTGCCCACAGAATTACTACCCCATAACTCAGTCGGCCTTCATCCAGGACAGACAGAGCAGGCTGGTGCTGCTGTCGGAGCAGGCGCACGGTGTCTCCAGCCAAGGGAGCGGGCAGATGGAGGGAGGAGTAGGTCCCTCTGGTCACCACGGGCCGGCCAGGGGCCAGGCGGGGCCTGTCAGATGACTCTTCCCTGCAGGTCATGCTCCATCGGTGGCTGTTGATCAAACAGCAATGGGCCCTAGACGTCTATCAACGTCACGCTGAACGACACCTCGGTTGTCCACTTGGTGCTCTGGCTTCTGCTGGGACCCTTGACCCTGACCAGGGACCTCGGCCAGAGGAGCGGGGTGGCGCTGCAGCACAGACCCGTAGTGCTGCTTTGAGAGCTGAGCGGTAAGAGGGCCTCATCTCAGGGCAGCTGTCATCCCTGCCCCGAGGTGAGCCGACCTGTATGGGTGAGATGAGCTCAGGCAGAAACCGATTCAGCAGGAGAGGGATTGATGCTGAAGAGAGGGCCTGGTGCCCTATAGGTCTGGTGGAGATGAGATCCTGAACCAGGGGGAGTTCAGCAATTAACGTCAAGGGCTATCAATTGATATTCTCTTGTTTGGAAGAAAAGAATCCCAAGGGGCAACCAGGCCCAGAGATGCTTGTGGAACAGAAGGAGGAGCCGGAGAAGAGGCCGGAGCAGGAGGGAGACAGCAGCTCAGGGCCTCTCGGGAGCGGGTGTTCATGTCCATCTCTCCCAGGACTACCAAGAGCTGCCTTTCCAGCCACCTCCAGGTCCAGGGGCAGATTCCCAGGAGAGGGGATGTGATGGACCAGCAGGGTCGGTAGGGTCTGCTCCTGGGTCAGTGGTTCCTCCTAGCACCTGGGAGCCCTTCCTGCAGAACAGATGTTGCCATGGTGAGCAAGTTCCATGGCTGCGGTCAGCTCCATCCATGGGCCCCACCCTGGGCTCCTCTGGCGGCACATGAGAGAAACTGAAGATCCGACTGAGCCACAAGGAGACTTTATTCAGAGGCCAGTGCACCCCAGAGAAGGGCTGGGGTGTAATTGTGCCTTGGGCGCTGGATGCTTCATGAGGCCACTTCTCTCCTTTCTGTCACCTGAGCTTTGCTCTGACTGCAAACCTTCTTTCTCCTCCTATCTGAGAGGCAGCTGTGAACAGCTCTAGGACCGTGTGTCTCCCCACCCAAAAGGAACTGAGACTCACTCAGGTCTTAAGAGCCGAGATCCCAGGAAAAGAATCCGATTGGTCTGGTCAAATCACATGACCCGAGCCTGACCAGTCACTGTCAGTTCAGTTCAATTCAGCCGCTCAGTTGTGTCCGACTTTTTACAACCCCATGGACTGCAGCACGCCAGGTCTCCCCGTCCATCACCAACTCCCAGAGTTTACCCAAACTCATGTCCGTTGTGTCAGTGATGCCATCCAACCATCTCATCCTGTGTCGTCCCCTTCTCCTCCTGCCTTCAATCTTTCTCAGCATCAGGGTCTTTTCAAATGAGTCAGTTATTCGCATCAGGTGGCCAAAGTATTGGAGTTTCAGCTTCAGCATCTGTCCTTCCAATGAATATTCAGGACTGATCTTCTTTAGGATGGACTGGTTGGATCTCCTTGTTGTCTAAGGGACTCTCAAGAGTCTTCTCCAACACCACAATTCAAAAGCATCAATCACTGTAGCCCAAGGTATTGTGAGGACATGGCATTTGCACCAGCAGGTGCTTCAGGCTGCCTGTGGTGTGGGCCACAGTTTGGAGGGGTGTGAGATTGGATGAAATGTGTGTGGAAAGCTCCACTTAATGTGGAGGGCTCTGAATGCCAGGAGGAGAAGCTTGGCCCAGACTCTCTCCTTGTTGTCCATCTGCCTTGCAGAGACTACCAGGTTCACCCAGACTTCCAGCAGCAAGAAGCTGTGATGCTGCCTCCAAGTCTCCACCTGCAGATCCTCAGCACCCCAGGCTGGATGTACAACTCGAACCACAAAAAGCACCTGCAGAATCTTCAGAAAGGTGAGGCAGGTGTTCAGGAGTCCAGATTTGCTCTTGCCTCTTTGTTGTCAACCAGGTCCCCAAACCCATCACCAGACAAAGGCGCTCTCCTCAGAGTCATCCAGGCTCTGTGAGGTCATCTGATTTCCTTATCTGCCAAATGGGGAGACAGAGGCCCACTGAGAGACATGTCACTCAGCAAGCCAGGGACAGGTGGGGCCCAGGTACCATCTAGACTGCAGTGACTGTGTACAGAGGGTAGCCCCCAGCAGGGCATCCGGGAGGACCTCCTGGTGGAGGAAACAACTGTCAGGAAACAGCTTATCATATTGCCAAAGCCCCTGGTACACCTTACGTGTCCTTTTACACTCAGAGCATCTCAAACACGGGGCTGACCGTGCCTCAGCCGCCCCCCTGTTCCTGGAGACCCTCCAAGGGCTGGCAAACTCCAGTGTGAGGTCTGCAGGATGAAGATCAAGAAGGAAAGGAAGAGGCAGAGGCCAAATACGACCTTTGTGGCTAATCAAGTGGATGTTGGAGGCTGTGGCTTAATCCTGTAGCCACATGGCTTCTTCACGCTGACCTCTCGCACCTCGCTCCACATGTCACAGAAGAGGAGGTGGGATCATCTCTTGCAGCAGCAGTCATGCTTACCTGTGTTGGAGGCAAAGTCCACTGAGAACCCACCTCCTGGAGGCAACCTGTACCAGAGATGAGGAGAGATGAGCCTGGGCTAAGCAAGCAAGTCCCTCCTCCCAGAGAAAAGTAAGTGACCGAATGAGGGGAGCAGCAGCAGATGGCTAGAGGGCCCCCTGCTCTCCCAGACTCTTACAACCCCCATGTTATCATCACCGTCATCATCGCCAGGGTCCTCATTATCAACAGCATCACCATCATCACCATCTCCACCATACCATCATCATTGTCATGTTCTGGGCCCAGAGGTCTTTGCCTGTTTCTGTTGCTCCTGTCCTTAACCACAGCATTAGGAAGGGGAGAAAGAGAGTCTATGAACCCTTCTGCTGCAATAACAAAGAACCCAAACTCTCAGGGCCCTAACACAGCATAAGGTAGTTTCGCCCCTATGCCATGTGTCCAGTGGGGTACAGCAGGAAGGCCCTACTCCTTTGTTCACCAGGGACCAGCAGGAGACTGTTTTCTAAAGCATCTGTGCAACATGACACATCACTTTTGTGTTGGCCTCAGAGTCAAGAAGCCACACCACTGTTCACTGGGGCAGAGGCAGAAAGACTATACCAGAGAACTGGCAGGTGGAGGGCAAGCCCAGTGAGGACCACAACAGTGAATGAGGCCAAGACTTTCTAGGCATCTAAATTGGCCCCTGTGTGCATGGTGGGGAGCATTAACATCGGCTGGACCTGGTTGGAATCCTCACTCCTTCTTTTGTTGCAGACCAAGTACCTACCCCTCTCTGAGCCTTGGTTTTCTTGTCTGTGAATTAGAGGTTGTGTTAGCTGCTTCCACGGGAGGTTGAAGATGGGAAAGGGAGGTGTGTGTAAAGTACCAGGCACAGACCAGGGGTCCTCACTGTCAGCTTCCTTCTGTCCCTAAGGCCATCAAAGACAGGCCAAAGTGGACTTCCACCGAGTCCTGCTGCGGCTCCACCACCTGTATGAGAAGGGACGGCACCCTGGCCTGTCTCAGCCTGTGACGGTGAATCTGCAGGTAACCTGCCCCACCCCACATCCCACTCCCAGATGGCTGAGTCAGGAACCCCCACCCCACGCCCCGCTCCTGGATCACTGAGTCAGGACACACAAGCAGATGCTCACGTGTGTGACCTCAAGTCAAACCCCAAGTGTGACCATCCTGACTCAGATGCCACCTTGGCTAAAAGATGCCTTATGGTCGTCTTGAAAAAAAAAAAACATGAGATTTGATCTCTGGGGTGCATGAGGACACCCCAACCCCTCTACTCATGTTCTTCTAGACTTTTCTATTCTTATCACATGCCTGTATTTTGTGCACTTATTGTTTTATTCTTGTGGTAAATCTTTTTACACAACACAGATGTTATTTGTGGGATCAGAAAACAAAACAGATTCTCACATGGATTATCGAGTAGGTGATCAGAGTCACTCAGTCCAGGGTGTGAGTCTGGGCATTTCTGCCTGGTATCCTGCTCCCCGCCCCACCCCAGGCTCTGGGCCTCCGTGTCCTCACCTGTAAATGGAGAGGTAAGGGTCTTTCCCCACAAGGATGCTGATGCTCTCAGCTGATAAGGCGCACACGGCGCCTGACACCCTGATGGATGTCAGTGCCCCCAGATTCCTGCCTGTGTCCTCCCTCCCCTCCTGACCCCTGGATCACCCTCTGACCCGCACTACAAGTGAGGCTGCTGACCCCCCGAGCGCAACCACATCCTCCCCTCACACCCTCGTGATGTATGGAGACCCCTCCTTTATCCCCAGTCTGCCCTCTTCATGGAGGATCTGAGCTCTTTACCCATCTCCTGCTCACAGAGAATTTCTCTAAATCTCTCTCTTGTTGCTTTGGCTTCAGGGATACTTGCAATCTGAGAGAATCCAATGGCCCAACCCAGAGCCCTCCCTGTGGTGTCTTCCCAATGCCCTCCTTTCACAACCATGAATATAGGGATGGGGAGTGGTCTCTTTCCTTACTGACTCCTGGCCCACTGTCATCAGGGACACTGTCAGCTTACCTTCCCACCTGGCTTCAGCAGCGCACTGGCTTCATTACTTCCTCCTTGTCACCTCTTGCTCACAAGCTGACACCAGTCTTGGGAGTAGACGTAAACGCAGAAGGGGGCATGGTGGCAGCACAGAGTGCCTCGCCCTCCATCCTCCTCCTTCCACTCTCTCAGGGAAGCTCCTGCAGAAGAGCCCCCAGCCTACCAATCAGCACTGTCCTTCCTTCTCAGGGATGGTGCTACCCCCTGCCTCCCCTCTCTGCACGGTCTGAGCATTATGGGGAGAGGGGTGGATAACATGACTGATGCCATCTTGGAGCAAGGCAGGGCTCCACCTGAACAGCACAGGGAGGAGAGGACTCACAGCTGGGAGCAGCTCCATGTGCCTACCCCCTCCGGGTGTGCTCCTCCAGCTCGGCACCTGGGGAGACCAGCTCCTCCTCGGCCTCAGTTCCCTCATCTGTAAAATGGGGCTGCCCATCCTGTTTATCCAGTCCATCCCTGGTGGCTCAGCTGGTAAAGAATCCACCTGCAATGCGGGAGACCTGGGTTCAATCCCTGGGTTGGGAAGATCCCCTGGAGAAGGGAAAGGCTGCCCACTCCAGTATTCTGGCCTGGAGAATTCCATGGACTGTGCATTCCATGGGGTCACAAAGAGTCGGACAGGACTGAGCAGCTTTCACTTTCATCCTGTCCATGGGGATTTGCTCTGACAATGAAATGTAGGAGGATGCTGTCCCCTGAGCTGTCAGGGGAAGCCATAAATGAAAGAGGCCCCTGGGCAGTGACATCCGGTCAGGAAGGGGACAACTGAAGACCATTACCATAGAAGGAGCCACAAGAATACAGACAGAAGGAGTGTTCTGAGGGGGTTGCAGGGATGTGGTGAGCTGGGGAAGCAGGCAACTCCAAAGGGGAATGATAGACCGCCGCTGCTCCCCAGGTGGCGCCCACTGTCCCTTGCCACCCCACAGAGGCCCTGACATCACCATCCACCCAAAGGAGATCCAGACGTTCTTCATTCACTTTCAAGAGCAGAGAGCCCTTGGCAGATTCTGTGGGCCCCAGACACGGAAAAGCAGCCTGGAGAGATGAGGGGAACAGCTGCCCATCTGGTGGGCTAAGGGCAGGAAATGGATGGAATTGAGGTGTTCTGATTTCTTAAATACAAATTGCATAAGGACCTATTTCTTGCCCTGCCCACTTGAACCAGCCCTCTGTCTCCTCTCCTCCCATGGATGGTAGCTTCACACAAGCTCATACTTCCTCCTTCATTTGCAAAAGTCAAAGATAGAAGATTCTCTTAAGACAGAGGGGATACCCACACTGATACCAAAATGCATCTGCCTGCAGATCCTGCCGGATCTCACCAGGCTGCAGGCTTAACAGTGGCCCTTCTGGGTGCTGGGCGCCTTCACAGGCTCATCTCAGACTGGTGACAGCCCTGCAGCAGGGAGGCTGTACACACCATTCAGGGCAGGGAGCTGCAGCCCGGAACCTGGTGTTTGAAGCCAAACTGTGAGTCTAACTCCAGACTCCCCTGTGCCGCAGGGAACACCTGCCGAGCAGGAGGGCCTCCCAGCTCAAGGCACTGAGTGATGAAAGGAAAAACCCACAGCAGCTGAAACAGGGGACATCCAATATAAGAATTACTAACAACAAGAAAAGGGTAACTTCTACTCCGAGGTATACCTGAAGGATTGAAACCTTCACCCATGAGGAACTATTTCATGCGTGTTCACAGTGATCAAAAGTGGACACAACCCAAGTATCCATCCACACTTGGGTACCTAGATGCACAAAGCATGCCATATCCTCAGAATGGACTATTACTCTGCCATAGAAAAGGATGTAGAACATCCCAAAGATTATACTTAGTCAAGGAAGGCAGCATCCCCGGTGGTCAGTGGTAGAGAATCTACCTGCCAGTGCAGGAGACGCAGGTTTGATCCCTGGGCCAGGAAGATCCCCTGCAGAAGGGAACGGCAACCCACTCCAGTATTTTTGCCTGGAGAATCCCATGGATAGTGTCGCAAAGAGTCGGACACGATGTCATAACTAAACAACAACAGCAAACAAAGGCAGATACAGATGCCACATATAGTACCTTCCCATTTACATAAAATGTCCAGAATAGACAAATCCACACAGGTTGAAGATGGATTTGTACTTGCCAGGGGCTGTGGGAGGAGCGAATGGTGTGACTGCTCACTGTCCCGTCATCACTCCATGCACCCCAGCCTGAGACACACATCTGCTGCCCAGGCAGGGAAAGGGTGCTGAAGCATGGGGGTTTAGAAGAGAAGGAGAGGGCTGGGGTTAGCTGCGTGAAGCAGCCTCAAGGGGCTGGAGTGTGTTATTGTCACAATTAGGGTTGTTCATGGAAAAAGCCTAAGCCTGCCCTAGTAGATAAGTGCCATTGTTAAGTGCTGCATAAAGGAAGGGTTAGGTTTAGAGTTAGTCCCGTGGACGGGGGAGCCTAGTGGGCTGCAGTCCATGGGGTTGCTGGGAGTCAGACACGACTGAGCAACTTCACTTTCAGTTTTCACTTTCATGCATTGGAGAAGGAAACGGCAACCCACTCCAGTGTTCTTGCCTGGAGAATCCCAAGGACGGCAGAGCCTGGTGGGCTGTCGTCTATGGGGTCGCACAGAGTCAGACACGACTGAAGCGACTTAGCAGCCCAGCAAAGGGAGGAGGGGGCCCACCATAGCAGCCTCTTTTCCCCCACGCTCACAGATACTCTCAGCAAACAGGGCACCACCTCAGTGGACTCTCAGAGTGTAAATACCAGCCGCTGCCTAGGCAGGCTCTGGGCACAGGCATTGGTGGGTTGTCCACATGCAGAAGCAGGGTTGAAACCATAGCTGAGCCCCAGGGGCCCCAGTTCTTAAGAAACTGGGTTGAAATCTCTCCGTGTGGCTAGGGATGTACACCACCGCTGCTGGCTTTGTAAACTCAGGGTCTGGGAGTTACCTGAGCAGACATGGGCGCTGCTGTGGCTGGGATGGATCCAGTCTTGGTATCCGTGGGCTTTTGGGGGTGTGTACATGGAGGCAAGGCTGAGCTGCCTCCATAGCCCCCATGGTCCATCCAGGTGCACAACTGTGGACCTGGGACCTGAATTCTGTGGATCTGCACTGGTGGTTTTGTGAAAACAATGCTTGAGGGACACTGGGGCTGACTGCCGACATTCCTATGGTTGAGGCAGGGCCAAGGACAGTGCCAAGGGCAGTGCCAGCAGTACATTTTGTGATCCTGCACACCGTGTGACAGGTGACCCCACAAAGTGTGTTTGCCAGTGGACAGCTCTGAATATTCAGTTGCTCTTCTCTTAAGTCATGTTCAACTTGCAACCCCATGGACTGTAGCACACCAGGCTTCCCTGTCCATCACCATCTCTCAGAGCTTGCTCAAACTCATGTCCACTGCGTTGATGATACCATCCAACCATCCCATCTTCTGGCGTCCCCTTCTCCTCCTGCCCTCAATCTTTCCCAGCATCAGGGTCTTTTCCAGTGAGTCGGCTCTTTGCATCAGGTGGCCCATGTTTTGGAACTTCAGCATCAGTCCCTCCAAAGAATACTCAAGGTTGATTGAGTATCCTTTAGGGTTGACTAGTTTGATCTCCTTGCAATCCAAGGGACTCTCAAAAGCCTTTTCCAGCACCACAGTTAGAAAGCATCAATTCTTTGGTGCTCAGCCTTTTTTATGGTCCATCTCTCACATCCAGGAGCGCTCCAATTCTGCCTACCTCATGCCACAACCCAGAAATGGATCTGGGAACCTCTACTCCATCAGCTAGGAAGCAGATCCTGCCCTTGACAGGACTGAGACAACCGCAGAGCAAAGAGGAGCCCCCACTCAACATCCAGCGCAGACTCTGGTCACCACAACACCAGTCACACCTTCCATCATGGGGATAACGGCTAGGACACACTGAGGAGGCAGGCAGCAGGATCCACACTAGAAACAGCCCTTGCACCAAAAACATTAAACCCACACGGTCTACACAGGGGCACTCCTACATAAAAAATAGCCTTTCAGGACCACAGGAGACAATTGTTTCTCTTGAATTCCCAGAGTAAGAGAAACACAAGTAAAATGAAGAAGTAAAGGGACTATTTCCAGTTAAAAGAGACCAAGAGAACCCCCCTCACTGAAAGAATAAACAATAAAACAGACTGCTTCTGTTTGATAGACACCAAGTTCAAAAAGGAGATAATGAAAATTCATTACTGAAGGAATTCAGATAGACTATCAGTAGAAATGAAGATTACTATGAAAAGGAATTAGAAACTTTAAAGAGGAGCCAAGAAACTTAGAAAACTCATTTGCCAAGATGAAAACTGTGCTAAAGCAATGATTAGCAGTTGAATAATGCCAAAGAGCAAATAAGTGATCTAGAAGATAAAACAGTGGAAATCACCCTATCAGAACAGTAGACAGAAAGTAAAAAAAAAGAAAGAAAGAAAGAAAGAAAGCGATATAAGAGACCTAGGGGATACTACAAAGCATGCCAATCTACACATAATAGGGATTCCAGAGAGAGAGAAGGAAAAGTGGGTCAAAAATAGATTTGAAGAAATTATGGCTGAAAGCTTCCCAAACCTAAAGAAGAAAACAGATATCCAGGCACAGGAGGCACGTGTGTGTACCCAGTTTCTCCATGGTGTCTGACTCTGTGACCCCATGGACTGTGGCCCACCAGGCTCCTCTGTCCACGGAATTTTCTAGGCAAGAATACTGGAATGGGTTGCCATTTCCTACTCCAGGAGATCTTCTCAAACCCAGGAATCGAACCTGTGTGTCCTGCACTGCAGGAGGATTTTTTAACCACTGTGCCACCTGCAAAGCCTCCATACTACATTTGATCCTAGCCAAAAGGCCAGGAAATCATACACTTGTCAACACACGTTCACCCAATACAGGAGCACCCCAATACATAAAACAAATATTAACAGACATAAAGGGAGCAACTGATGGGACTACAATAATAGTAGGAGACTTTTATACCCCACCCACATCAATGGACGGATCTTCTAGACAGAAAATCATAAGGCAACAGAGATCCTAAATGATACAACAGAACAGTTAGACCTAAATATTTTCCAGACATTACATTTAAAAACCCCCAGAATACACTTTCGTTTAAAGTGCACATGCTCTAGGATTGACCATTATATCCAATAAGATAACTGTATTTTTATTTAGTTTAGCCCTGTCTTGTTACTATAAAAAGAATTTGCAAAAACACACAAATGGGAAAAAACTAAATAGGTATGGAAATCTGAGTGAAGAGGAAATAAGGATAGGAAAATAAAACAAAGCTAACTGAAAGGTTAGTACATAAAAAAATCCAACTCATAAATTATGCATTTTTGAAAGTCAAACCCAGGTATGTCTCTAAACTTTCTGGTAGCTGAAAAGGAAGAAAGACAGTATTGGTTACAGGATCCACAGAGAGGATGAGTTTAAAATAAATCAGCTGCCCAAGAGATACTGTATTTCCTAGTAAAAACAACTTAGAGAAATTTCCTTATGGATCAACATAAGGGAGGCCACAGGAGATTATGTTCTTCACAACATTATCTATTAATGCAATTAATATAATAGTAAGTGTCATCTCAGATTCCATTAACTTATTCCGTGTAACTTAAGTGTATTTAGTAAAAGTTATTCTATGACCATCAAATGGTCCAGTTAAAGTTCGTAAGATAGATATGGTCTTATTTGGAAGGAGAGTAAAAGTAGAACACTTGGGGGGGGGGGGGAATGAACTATTTACCCACTGCTAAGACTTAGCAGAGAATTCAAGTTGATATTCTTAAGATCAAATCTAACAACTTGAAGAGATTCAGTGTTACTAAAGACAGATCCGTATGCCTTGATTATCAATTAAATGGTAGAAGATAGGTTTACCCCCATTGAAGAAAGTTAAGAGCCCAACTAAGTCCATAGCTGATCACCTGACCATCCTACCTTTATAAAAGGTAGACTGAGGATTTACAAAGAAAAACAATGATTTAACATAAGAAATCTTGTAATTGAATAATTGGCTTTCTTGATGGCTCAGTGGTAAAGAATCTGCCTGCCAATGCTGGAGGAGTGGTTTTAATCCCTGGGTCAGGAAGATCCCCTGGAGAAGGAAATGGCAGCCCTCTCCAGTATTCTTGCCTGGGAAATCGCATGGACAGAGGAGCCTCGTCCCTGGTGTTGAAAAAGAACAGGACATGACTTAGCAACTAAACAATAAATATTCTGTTGCTCTTCTCCATTTACTTCCAGTTTGTACTCTTTAAGAAGCCTTTTGATTAGAGGCTGAACCGAAACAATACGTTTCCAAAGTATGAGGTGTTTCCTTTCTTTTTTCTTTACTCTGACATTGATTGCTCTCCTGTTACAGGTCAAGCACTTTAGTGGGAACATAGTGATGAAGAAGTCATTATTACTGCACTAAAAGCCCAGAAGGACAGACATATGTAAACGGCAGTTCCAATAGTTTACCATGCTATAGGAATAAACCAAAAGAACGCTTAGCTTTCCTTGAAAATGAAATTCAGGGAATACTTCACAGAAGAGATGACTAAGATGAATTTTGAAACTCACAGATGAAAGTTTGCTGAATAAAGAGGAAGAGGAATTGTGTTTCAAATACAGAGAACAGCCCATGAAAAAGCAAAATTGAGATATGGTGCTTCAAGTACAGAACAGAACGGAGCTTATTAAAAGGCACCAACTTATACACATATGGACACAAAAATAGAAATATACAGATTTCTCTCTTAATACGATTTCTTAAACGTCCCATTAGAATCCTAATCTCCTTTTCTTTTTTTTTTTTTTTTTTGTTATAAAAGTCAGTTTATTTTCCCTTTCTGTGTTTCATAGTTTCCTTTTTGGTCAGTATTAAGCAGTTAACTGATTGGAAATCTGCTTTATTAAATAACATTAACAAGTTTATAAACACACATTTGAGAGTATTAAAGCAAAAGGTTGAAAATTTTTTCCTAACTCCATGTAAATTAGGCAACCATAAAAATTTCACATTTTTCACCTGCTCACTTCCATATTTAAAATATATATACAGGATGACCTTAAAATATTGATAATTAGTATAGAATTCACAGCCTTGAAGACATATTCTACAGACTTCTAAAGAATATATACCTCTCAGGCCTTAATAATCTGTGATTCAACATCACATACTTAATGCATAGAAGGCCAAAAGGTCTTTCCTTTTTCTCTGATTTTAGTCTTCTGCTGAGGTAATGCAAAGAAACCAGTTATGACAGAGATCAAGCCTCTGAAAATAGGACTAAGCTTACTGGCTTCCTAGTGGATCCTAAAAAGTTCTCAGAGAACAATCCTGGGGTTGAGTACTTCCAGTATAAATTGCATACTCGAACATCCACAACTGAGGTATATCATGATCCTTGCAGGAAGACAAAAGACTTCCAGGCATTGAAGGTAATTCTGAATGAAGACAGAGGAGAAGATTTGACTATCACTGGAAGATATTTCTGCTTCCAGAGCTAAGGACCTCAGAGCAGACACAGAGTAACCAAGCCACTCAGCACATGGTGTGATTTTTCCCGCCAGAGCTTAACTGGGATTCTCTGTCCAAGACAGGCTTACGCTGGACCCAGCTGGAGCGCTGGACCAGGATGTGATGCTTCAGAGATGAGCTGCTGTCTGTAAACTCGTGACCGAAGCAAAATGCAGTGATCCTTTCTATTCGTGGAGCGTGTCGTTGCTACCAACCAGGCAGGATTGTTCATGGTCACTCAGCTTTCCAGGCTGGAGAACAAGGGTCAAGGACTAGAAAAGCATTTATGGTTAAAGGGATGAACCTCCACAGGCCAACAGAGTTGCCCGCAGATTCATAGGCCCTTCATTCAGTACAGTCATGAAACAAAGGGAATGAATAAAAATCATTAACAATAATTCCTGCAGTGTAGAAAAAACAACCCAGCCTTCACTCTGGTCAGCATCTCCAGGGGGCTGACCCTGCTGAAAGAGGCTCAGCAATCTGAGGTTTCTTTGGAGTTCTTAAGACAAACCCCAAATAGGGTGAATTAAATAATGGTCCTAATGTGTCTCCTGTTATTCTTGGTTTTTTGTGGGCATCAGTCACTCACTCAAAACGCAAACTTGTTGTCTTTGCATAAGACAGCATGTTTCCCTCACTATTAATGGTGAAATAAACAGAATTGTGTAAATTGTCATACTAATGAAAAAGTAGAACACTCACATCCATCTTAGGTTGTCCTGGATCAAAGACACTAAATACTGGCCCATGGCAGCTCCAATGCTCCCAGTTCCATCAACTATCCCAGTGACTATCACCAAAGCCTCATTGCTCATTTGGATCAGCTCCTGACGACCAAGGTTCACAGAAATAGTGAAGTTAAAAATATTAGATGCAAAGTCAAGCAGGCCTTAGGAAGCATCACTACAACAAAGCTAGTGGAGGTGATGGAATTCCAGTGGAGCTGTTTCAAATCCTGAAAGATGATGCTGTGAAAGTGCTGCACTCAATATGCCAGCAAAATTTGGAAAACTCAGCAGTGGCCACAGGACTGGAAAATGTCAGCTTTCATTCCAATGCCAAAGAAAGGCAATGCCAAAGAATGCTCAAACTACTGCGCAGTTGCACTCATCTCACATGCTAGTAAAGTAATGCTCAAAATTCTCCAAGCCAAGTTTCAACAGTATGAGAACCATGAACTTCCAGATGTTCAAGCTGGATTTAGAAAAGGCAGAGAAACCAGAGATCAAATTGCCAACATCCACTGGATCATCGAAAAAGCAAGAGAGTTTGCTTTATTGACTATGCCAATGCCTTTGACTGTGTGGATCACAATACACTGTGGAAAATTCTGAAAGAGATGGGAATACCAGACCACCTGACCTGCCTTCTGAGGAATCTGTACGCAACAGTTAGAACTGGACATGGGACAACAGACTGGTTCCAAATAGGAAAAGGAGTACATCAAGGCTGTATATTGTCAGCCTGCTTATTTAACTTATATGCAGAGTACATCATGAGAAATGTTGGACTGGAGGAAGCACAAGCTGGAATCAAGATTGCTGGGAGAATTATCAATAACCTCAGATATGCAGATGACACCACCCTTATGGCAGAAAGTGAAGAAGAACTAAAGAACCTCTTGATGAAAGTGAAAGAGGAGAGTGAATAAGTTGGCTTAAAGCTCAACATTCAGAAAACGAAGATCATGGCATCTGGTCCCATCACTTCATGGCAAATAGATGGGGAAACAGTGGAAACAGTGTCAGACTTTATTTTTCTGGGCTCCAAAATCACTGCAGATGGTGATTGCAGCCATGAAATTAAAAGACGCTTTCTCCTTGGAAGAAAAGTTATGATTAACCTAGATAGCATATTAAAAAGCAGAGACATTACTTTGCCTACAAAGGTCCATCTAGTCAAAGCTTTGGTTTTTCCAGTAGTCATGTATGTTAAAGTAATGCTCAAAATTCTCCAAGCCAAGTTTCAACAGTATGAGAACCATGAACTTCCAGATGTTCAAGCTGGATTTAGAAAAGGCAGAGAAACCAGAGATCAAATTGCCAACATCCACTGGATCATCGAAAAAGCAAGAGAGTTTGCTTTATTGACTATGCCAATGCCTTTGACTGTGTGGATCACAATACACTGTGGAAAATTCTGAAAGAGATGGGAATACCAGACCACCTGACCTGCCTTCTGAGGAATCTGTACGCAACAGTTAGAACTGGACATGGGACAACAGACTGGTTCCAAATAGGAAAAGGAGTACATCAAGGCTGTATATTGTCAGCCTGCTTATTTAACTTATATGCAGAGTACATCATGAGAAATGTTGGACTGGAGGAAGCACAAGCTGGAATCAAGATTGCTGGGAGAATTATCAATAACCTCAGATATGCAGATGACACCACCCTTATGGCAGAAAGTGAAGAAGAACTAAAGAACCTCTTGATGAAAGTGAAAGAGGAGAGTGAATAAGTTGGCTTAAAGCTCAACATTCAGAAAACGAAGATCATGGCATCTGGTCCCATCACTTCATGGCAAATAGATGGGGAAACAGTGGAAACAGTGTCAGACTTTATTTTTCTGGGCTCCAAAATCACTGCAGATGGTGATTGCAGCCATGAAATTAAAAGACGCTTTCTCCTTGGAAGAAAAGTTATGATTAACCTAGATAGCATATTAAAAAGCAGAGACATTCTTTGCCTACAAAGGTCCATCTAGTCAAAGCTTTGGTTTTTCCAGTAGTCATGTATGGATATGAAAGTTGGAGTATAAAGAAAACTGAGCACCAAAGAACTGATGCTTTTGAACTATGGTTTTGGAGAAGACTCCTGAGTCCCTTGGACTACAAGAAGATCCAACCAGTCTATCCTAAAGAAGATCAGTCCTGGGTGTTCATTGGAAGGACTGATGCTGAAGTTGAAACTCCAATACTTTGGCCACTTGATGCAAAGAACTGACTCATTTGAAAAGACCTTGATGCTGGAAAATATTGAAGGCAGGAGGAGAAGGGGATGACAGAAGATAAGATGGTTGGATGGCATCACCGACTCAGTGAACATAAGTTTGAGTGAACTCCAGGAGTTGGTGATGGACAGGGAGGCCTGGCATGCTGCAGTCCATGGGATCACAAAGAGTCGGAAACAACTGAGCAACTGAACTGAACTGAATCATATTAGAAGGTCCACCAATAAAAAATCCTGTGACAAGTACATCAAAGGACTTATCATTTGGAAAATGATTGTATCCACAGAGGGACCGAAAGAACAGAAGCAGACTGAGAGCTAACATCGGTGCTCTTTTCTGTAACACGTCGGAGAGAAAGCCTTGCAACATTCCATCTATAATTCCTCCAACATCTTATCAACTGGGCAGCTGGGCAGCTTCGGCCTCCTTCCATTTGAAGTTGATACTCAGATAAAAAGACAATCAGAAGGAGTAATTCACTAACTTCAAGGGCTTCCCTGGTAGCTCAGCTGGTAAAGAATCTGTCTGCAATGCAGAAAACCCCAGTTCAATTCCTGGGTTAGGAAGATCCCCTGGAGAAGGGATAGGCTACCCCTCAAAATTCTTAGGCTTCCCTGGGGGCTCAGCTGGTAAAGAATCTGCTGGCAATGTGGGAGACCTGGGTTCAATCCCTGGGTTGGGAGGATCCCCTGGAGAAGGGAATAGCTACCCACTCCAGTATTCTGGCCTGCAGAATTAGTCCATGGGGTCCCAAGAGTCGGACATGACTGAGTGACTTTTACTTTCAAGCACCCATAGGCCAGTGAATATGCTATAACTCCAGGAAGGCAACAAGCCTGGTAGAAGCTTATTGCCTTGACTTGGGTCACAGTATTACCTTCTTTGATTGAATAATTAGGCTCAGCTTTTTCTTCATTTTCAGCACCATTAATTCATGGCCTGTGTGAGTCTTCTTCAAAATTTTCTTCTGTCTCGATACCTGGGAGACCGATTTCTTCCGGTGACACCAGGAGTCCAAAGAACATGATGGTCCCACCGGCAAACTGCACAGCCAGCATCACCAGGAAGGCACGCTCATAACCATACCACAGAACGGAAGAAGCTAGACATGCTCCCAAAGTATTGTCCACTGAGGCACCGGCACTGCAGAGACCAAAACAACTCCAGCTTTCCCAAACCAGTTGCCAGTAACAAAAACCACGCGGGGCCAGCTGGTGGACGGCAGCAGGCTGTTCAACGATCCCCCGGCTGCAGCACAGCCCCTTGTTGCAAAAATGCAGCCGTTCCGTGAGTGTGCCAAAGATGAACACCACTAATGCGGAAAAGCACATGCCACAAGATAGAACCCATCGGAAATTCAGCTGATTGGCGAGATACCGCTGATGAGATGGCCCACAGCATAGAGAAGAAGAAAATGGTCTCCAGTGTTCCGAGTGCTTTCCTCTGCACTGGGAAACACACGGTTACTGCTCCAGATCTCCACAGGCAGTTCAACTTGTTAAAAGCACCTGGGGTCCACTGCTTAGAGATACTGACTTCGACCTTGCTAAATGTTTTTCTCGATGCATGGAGCAACGGAGTGAGCAGGGACGTGACCACGTGGTGATGGCTGAACTGGGAGAGCAGGGTTCCTCTCTGAAAAATACTTGGCCAGGCCAGGTGCCTCCTGACCTTCCTTCTCACCGTTGACTTTAAAGTCTGGATAATGGATGGTTTATATCATTTCTTCTTTTGCTGCTTATGCACCAGAGATCTGCAGTAGTAATCGCGCTCTGCCAGCCGCTCTGCTTGCTCCACTCGGTCAGCCTTGCCTGGAACCCCTCCGCTCCTGCCCGCCACCTCACCCAGGCCACCATGGTCAGGGTTTCCCCTAATTTCCTTTATTCTTAGTCATCATATAGCATGTGCAGGGTGCCAGGCAGAATTCTATGATGGCCCCAGAGAACTTTACCCTCAGGTACCCCATGGACTGTGGTCTGCCAGGCTTCTCTGTCCATGGGGATTCTCCAGGCAAGAATACTGAAGTGGGTTGCCATGCCCTCCTCCAGGGGATCTTCCTGACTCAAGGATTGAACCCAGGTCTCCCGCATTGCAGGTGGATTCTTGACTATCTGAGCCACCGGGGAAGCCCAAGAGTATTGGAGTGGGTAGCCTATCCCTTCTCCAGGGGGTCTTCCGGACCCAGGAATCAAACCAGGGTCTCCTGCATTGCAGGCAGATTCTTTACCAGCTGAGCTACCAGGGAAGCCCAGAAATAAACAAATTTCTCTCTTAAAACAATTTCTCAAACGTCCTCATCCTAATCGCCTTTGTTCTTAGTCATTATGTAGCATGAATTCTAAGATGGCCCTGGTGAGCCTTACCTTTGGATCCTCACAGCTTTGTGCAGTCCTCTCCCCTTGACTGAACCAGATCCAGTAGCCTGCTTTCAACATAGAGCCTACAGCAAAAGTGAGGGGTAGGGACATCCTTGGTGGTCCAGTGGCTAAGGCTCTGAGCTCCCCATGCAGGGGGCCTGGGTTCAATCCCTGATTGTGGAACTAGTTCTCACAAGCCTCAACAAAAATTGTATTTAAGAACCATGCAAGTAAAACACTGGCCTAAGATTTGGTAAAGAGCTTACAGCGGGAAAAAAAAACGAACAGCTCTGGGTCCTCCGTAATCAGGTTTTTTTCCAAATAAGTCAAATGACTGTGGTGACTGGGGGCCTCTGCCCACGACAGTTCCCATGGCCTCTCCATCACCCTCCTGCAGTGACTTAGCAGGGTGGTTGGCGTGCAGGCAACCCAACCCTCCTCTGTAGGGCTCCACCCAGAGCTACAGTGTTACATGGGTAACACGTATAATGTGGGTTACATGTGTTGCAGTGGTGACACATGTGTGTCACTAACGTTTTTCTTTGTGCCACTGGGGGAAAAGTGCTATAAGCATCAGAAGTGGTCGCTGTATGTTGTACAAACATCTTTGAAAAAGTGAAAGCCACTCAGTTGTGTCTGACTCTTTTTGACCCCATGGACTATAGCCTGCCAGGCTCTGTCCATGGGATTCTCCAGGCCAGAACACTGGAATGTGTTGCTACGCCCTCCTCCAGGGGATCTTCCCAACCCAGGGATAGAACCCAGGTCTCCCGAATTGCAGGCAGATTCTTTACCATCTGAGCCACCAGGCATTGGTCCACAAACATCTGTGGATATATGTGAAATAAAAGTAATATAATGCTTCTGCTTTAAAAGAGAAGATAGAAGATCCCACATGCCACAAGTAAGACCCAGAATGGTCAAATAAATAAATATATAAAAATAAACATGTTTTTAAAGAAAAAAAACTAAAACAAAAAAGTGATGGAAATATCACTTCTGAGATGAGCTTATAAGAGACTGTGTCTTCCATCTTGCCCACTCTTTCTTGCTTGTGCTCTGAATGGAAACCAACTGCCAGTGTACAAACTGCCCTCTAGAGAGGCCTGCATGGCAAGGAACTGGAGGTGTCTCCAGCCAGCAGCCAGCGAGGAGCTGAGGCCTTCACACAGTGACATGTGATGGACTGGAAACTACCAACCCTCACATGAGTGAGCCTGAAACAGACCCTCCCCTAGTGGAGACGAGATGACTGCAGCTGTGAGAACCCCCAAAAGAGAGGGCCCAGCTAAGTCACAGCGAGGTTCATGACCCATAGAAATTTTTAGCTAATAGCTACTTTGTTGTAAATCACTACATTTTAGGGTGATGTGTCACTCAGCAATAGATAACTAATACACTCAGAGGTTTAAATTTTGTGCTTCCTAAACCCATTCCTTCAAATAATTAAAAATGACATCTTCCTTAATTATTTACTGTGGCAAAAACAAAATAAATATACTGCATAGGATGGGAAAGGTCAGGGAAGAAAGTAGAAGAGAAGTTTAAGGAAAAATGGGGGATTATATTGAGGTGAAGGCCTTCCTAGGTTACCCTACTGGTAAAGAATCTGCCTGCAATGCAGAGACATAAAGAGATGTAGGTTTGACCTCTGGGTTGGGAAGATCCCCTGGAGGAGGGCATGGCAACCCACTCCAGTACTCTTGCCTGAAAAAATGCCATGAACAGAGGAACCTGGTGGGCTTCAGTCCATGAGGTCACAAAGAGTCAGAGACAACCAAAGTGACTTAGTGGGTGTGTGCATGACACACACACACACGTATTGAAGTGGAAGTTGCACCTCCAAGGGAGTCAACATGAGATATAAAATAATCCAAAGAAGCCAAAGAGGGAAGAAGAAAAATAGAGTTTTGAACCAAAGGAATGTAGGCATATTAGGAACAAACCCTCCCCAACTTGTTAGGGGCTTAATGTATATTGAAGGAAGGGCTGAATGAGCAATCCTTGCCAGATATCAGCCATAATTTCACAAGGCATAAACTTCTATTTTACAGACTGGGGACTAGGAAATCATGATGCAGAGGCAAGCTAATGGCTCAAGGGAACTCAGTGCTTTTTTGTGGAGCAGAAAATTTCCTTAAAATTTAGTGCCTCGGTTCTGCCAATCCACAAGATCTTTTAGTCCAGCAGACAATGTCATTTATTTCTAGAACTTTTGGAGACCATACAGAGCATGTAGTATGCCCACACAGTCTGTCTAGATGTGATCCTTTTCTATTTCTTGAAGACGTGAAGTGAAGTTGGTCAGTTGTGTCCGACTCTTTGCGACCCCTTGGACTGTAGCCTATCAGGCTCCTCCATCCATGGAATTTTCTAGACAAGAGTACTGGAGTGGGTTGCCATTCCCTTCTATTTCTTATTAGTTGTCTTATCAGTAACGTAGGTAATGTTTCTTAGATAAAATAAATACAGAGGTTCAGAGAGTGGCAAGTTCAGTAGAGCCAAATCAGATTCAAATCAAGAATTCAGTTTGGTCCTGCACACTCTCTGTATTTGGGGCTTCCCGGGTGGACAGAAATGTGGGTTCTTTTTGGTTAGTGGGAAAAAAAATCTTAATTCCTTAATTTGAAAATTTCTGTCCAAGGTTAACACATTCTCCTCTGCTCTGAATTCCAGATTCTTCTGGATTCTCTGGGATGATAGCAGAAAGCAATACTGCCACCTTCTGGGGGTTATGGAAATTACAGAGCTGGACTACCCATCCATTCTTGAACTTCAGAATTTGAAACGTTCTTGAAAATTCTTGTTCTTAAAGAAATGTCAATAAATCCCAGCTGCATTTAATGTTAATTCTTATCTTTCAGAACATAAAGCTATTAAATTATAACTCTTAGGCTTGAACTCTGGAAAGCCTGCAATTTAAGAATTCCTCTTTCGGTAATTTACATCTTTGCACTGCGGTGCCTGCTAAATCGATTCAGTCACGTCCGTCTCTTTGCGACCTAATGGACTATAATCCACCAAGCTACTCTGTCCTTGGGATTCTCCAGACAAGAATACTGGCTGCTGCTGCTGCTGCTAAGTCGGTCCAGTCGTGTTCGACTCTGTGAGACCCCATGGATGGCAGCCCACTAGGCTCCCCCATCCCTGGGATTCTCCAGGCAAGAACACTGGAGTGGGTTGCCATTTCCTTCTCCAATGCATGAAAGTGGAAAGTGAAAGTGAAGTCGCTCAGTCCTGTGCGACTCTTAGCGACCCCATGGACTGCAGCCTACCAGGCTCCTCCATCCATGGGATTTTCCAGGCAAGAGTACTGAGTGGGTAGCCATTTCCTTCTCCAGGGGATCTTCCCAACCCAGGGATCAAACCTGAGTCTCCTGAATTGGTAGATAGGTTCTTTACCACTAGCGCCACCTGGGAAGCCCTTGGTGCCATTAAATTACCAACATTAAATCAAGCAATTATAGCCTAGCTGAACGTCTAATGCAATAGAGGGAGATGAAAAGATATATATGATTCTCCGTTTAGACTGGTTGGAAGAATACATGTAGTTAAATTAGAAGGCATCTTCCCACAGGGGAAACTTTTTCATTGCTGTTCTGGGTAATGCATGAATTTAGAGTGGATAATCAATCTAACTTGATAAATAGCAAAAGATATTTGCATAAAATTGTTCATTGCTTCATTTCAAATAGTGAAAGGAAAGAGGAAGAAAGATATAAGTTGAAACTGTAAAACGTAAGAAAATATGCTAAGTGAGAAAATTAAAAATCACTGTAATTGCAACTATGCATGCAAATGATGGCCAGGAGTTAAGCTGTATATTCACTGATGGAACTCTTCATATTCAAATCATGTTAGGGTGAACTTCTAGATCATGGTAAATATTTACATCTTCTCTGTGGTTGCCCTGCTCTGTATCAGACTCTGAACTGCATGCACCTAGTTTTGGCCAAGGTCCAGAACATCCTGTCTCACTCTCTTGTATAGGACCTTCCTTTTGCTTCTGACCTTATGTGGACCAGATTTCAAATTGTCATAATCCCTCAGACTTGCTGGGTGCCCCCTTACCCCCTCCTTAATATGTGAGAAGTCAGGAAGGTACCATCCACTCCCAGGGGGAAAAAAAAAAATTATCCCTTCAAGTACACATACAATTTCTAAAGGACAGTGAAAACAGTTCTTTGTCTTTCAAGACATTTATCAACCCATATGGAATCTAATTCCCATGGGCATAAGGGAGTCTCTTCTTTCTGGTCTCCCTTCTCTGTCTTCCATTTTCCTCTCTCCTTCTATCTCCTCCATTATTTAGTCCTTTTTCATTCCCTAGAGTCATTTGACTTCTTCAAGATGCCCCCTTAGTGAAGCTAAAACAGAGAAAAGTGGACAGAGTAACTCACATCCTTAAGAGTCCTGAATAAGGCAGGATAAAGGACAGTGTACTCAGGTGCATCCTCAGAGTGGAACTTCTAAAGGACAAACAAAACTTTCTCTTACTAATACTGTCACCATTTCAAAGCACAGTGAGTCTGTCCTTTCTCTACCTATGTAAACTCCCAATTTATTGCCATAGCTTGGTATTGACTGTGAGGGGAAAGGCCGGATGGAGGTGCGGAAACACCCACCCCAGGAAGGAGATGAGACAGCTTTGAAGTTCTATTTGGGTTGGGGGTTGATGTGGTTCCAACAACAACGTCCCAGACAGACCTCCTGCACCCTCCCTTCTGCTAGTTCCCCTTTTTCCCCATGGGGGACTTCCAGACAATCTACTAGACGCGCAACTCGGAAAGAATGACTTGTGTGACATAGAAGAATGGTAAAGGTCTCTTTCATGTCAGTTACACAATAAGGTTTCAAACCAAACACTATATTTGTATTCAGTTGCTTAAAATAATAGTTATGATCTGTGCTAAAAAGGGAAAGCCAGGCTGTTTTGTGTGTCTGATCACAAGACCTACAGTCTGTAGAGGTTTCTCCTGCTGTAATCTCTCCTATCTGTTGTATTGTGGTGCAAGGACAGAGGAAATCATTCATGGGCTTAAGTCAGTTTTATTTTGATGACAATTCAGATGCTGAGAGAAAGCCAACTAGAGCAAAACTCAGAGATACTGTATTCTGACTGACCTTGGGATAGGCAGTTTACCAAAAAGCCAAAATACTTTTACAATTTTTCTGATGACTGATTATGTCTTAGCTAGTCACCATCCGGGAGTTGATGAGAGCTAAGAGACATTACTTTGCTGACTAAGGTCCGTCTAGTCAAGGCCATGGTTTTTCCTGTGGTCATGTATGGATGTGAGAGTTGGACTGTGAAGAAGGCTGAGCGCTGAAGAATTGATGCTTTTGAACTGTGGTGTTGGAGAAGACTCTTGAGAGTCCCTTGGACTGTAAGGAGATCCAACCAGTCCATTCTGAAGGAGATCAACCCTGGGATTTCTTTGGAAGGAATGATGCTAAAACTGAAGCTCCAGTACTCTGGCCACCTCATGGGAAGAGTTGACTCATTGGAAAAGACCCTGATGCTGGGAGGGATTGGGGGCAGGAGGAGAGGGGATGACCGAGGGTGAGATGGCTGGATGGCATCACGGACTCAATGGATGTGAATCTGAGTGAACTCCGGGAGTTGGTGATGGACAGGGAGGCCTGGTGTGCTGCAATTCATGGGGTCGCAAAGAGTCGGACACGACTGAGTGACTGAACGGAACGGAACGGAAATGCTCCAGTAACTCAAATGTTGGGCCCATTTATTTGTTAGCAGAGGAAGCAGACAAGTCTGTGTGACTGACATAAGAATTCAACTCATCATATTAAATAGGGTTGGAATTTGGGTAGTGTTTTACTTCTAAAATAAGACCTGTGCCTAGAACCCAAGAGTGCCCAAAAGTTTTCAGAATTAACTATTATATTAAAGCAGTATTCTCAATGCTGGCTACACTTTGAAATTACCTGTGTGTGCTATATTTAGTCCCTCAGTCGTGTCTGACTCTTTGTGACCCCATGGACTGTAGCCCGTCAGGTTCCTCCATCCACGGGATTCTCCAGGCAAGAATACTGGAGTCAGTTGCCATTTCCTTCTCCAGGGGATCTTCCTAACTCTGGGATCGATCCTGCGTCTCCTGCATTGCAGGCAGACTTTTTACCATCTGAGCCACTAGGGAAGCCCATTGGGATTATCTAGGACTTTTTGAAAATACCACTGCTGAAGTCTAATCCCAGACCAATTAAACCAGATTATCTGGGATGGACCCTGTGGGCAAAGATTTAAAAAAAATTCCTCAGGTGATGTGCCAAGGCTGAGAACCAGTTCTATTAGTTTACAATGGAATAGAAGCAAGTTTGCAGCCTCACCTCATTTTCATTATATTCATTTATAAGAGCCAGATTTGCAAATTGCACTTGAATAATCAATATTTCAACTTAAAATTATAACCAATAATTTTAGTCTTTGATGTAGAAATTTGCCAAATGGTAACTAGTTGTTTCATGAACCAGTGATATAATTTCTATTTATCCTCAAAAAATAGTTTATAAGCTGGGGCATTGTCTTCATTACACATATTTGCAAAGGCTAATACTCCATTCACTTTAACAATAAATTCAGTCTAAAAGTTAACTTAGTCTAAATAATATTAAAGCCTGCTGAGTATGCATAATAATATTCTGAGAGCACAGTTGGAGAACAGTTTTTCTTTAATTATTTAATGAAGGATAATAATTCAATGTTTCTGGTGAGAACTCTACATAGTTTCTGGATATACACATATAATACATATATTCATGAGGATGTAGATTAAGCTTCTTAAAGTGCTTAGTCTCTCAATCATGTCTGATTCTTTGCGAATGGATGAACTGTAGCCCACCAGGCTCCTCTGTCCATGGGGATTCTCCAAGCAAGAATACTAGGGTGGGTTGCCATATCCTCCTGCAGAGGATCTTCCCAACCCAGGGATCAAAACCAGGTCTCCTACTTTGCAGGCCTCCCAATTCTTTACTGTCTGAGCCACCAGGGAAGCCCAGGCTTCTTATAAGGAAACTCAAAACATAAACTAGATTAAAGAAGAACTGTAGTACTCTTGCCTGGAGAATCCCATAGAGGGAGGAGCCTGGTAGGCTACAGTCCATGGGGTCGCAAAGAGTCAGACATGATTGAACGACTTTACTTTCTTTCTTTCTTTCATGAAACAATCAAGGGTACCTTTGGGTACAAGGAAATTATCATGCTTTCCTGATAGCTTAGTGGGTAAAGAAACCACTTGCAACACAGGAGACCCTGGTTCGATTCCTGGGCCGGGAAGATCCCCTGGAGAAGGGATAGGTTACCCACTCCATTATTCTGGCCTCAAAAATTCCATGGACTGTATAGTCCATGAGGTCATAAAGACTCCACGACTAAGCTACTTTTACTTTAAACTATTTCAAAAGTTGCCAGTTTCTAGCCAATAGGAAAGAGAAGTGAGAAGGAAAGTGACCAGGAGCATCACTTCGGTTCATATTCCATTGGCCAGAACTTAGCCACGTGGGCATGCCTTGCTGCAAGGAAGCCTGGGAAATGGAGTCCCCCTCTGGGCAGCCATGTGCTCCTCTAAAATCCAAGATTTTACTCCCTAATACAAAGAAGAGGAGAATGAATACAATTCTCAATCTGTACATCAACATGCAACCCAGAATCTAAATACATTTGGAATGCAAAAGAACTCTACGGTTTAAATTTTTACTTTGAGACTATTCATTTTCATTATATTACCATAGAATATTAATATATTTCTATATTAACACTAAAGAAGTTTAAAATTTGTATTCATTTTATCAGAAAGATATTTTATGTTATACTATCTCTCCTTATCCACACTTTAGCTATGATATGCAAGTGATGTATGGCAAACAATGCATATAATATGAGTCATGCTGTAATCTCAGCTCTCCTCCTCATCACTGATGGGTTTTTCCAGAATGTAATAGTTCTGCACAACAATATTTAGGCAGATCTGATGATTGTTGGTGTTTTTTCTTTATTTAATTTAATAGATTCCAGCTTCTTAGTTGTAGACACCAGTGAGAATATTGAAAGGTTGTTGCTGAATCACGCAAAGATGCCAGGATTCTTGGCCCCCAGAGGAGAAGAATTCAATCTGGGGCCAGAGACAAGGCTTGATCACTCAGAGCTTTTGTGTAATAAGTTTTATTAAAGTATAAAGGAGATAGAGAAAGCTTCTGACATAGGCATCAGAAGGGGGCAGAAGGAGTACCCCCCTGCTAGTCTTCAGCTGGATTTTATATAGTCACAAGCAGTCTGTTAATAAAACAAAGGAATGTCTTAAAACTCAGAATGGCACCAAGCCCCTCATCCATAAGAAGCATTTTGGGATAACCTTGGCACCAATGGTTCATCCTGGGCCATAAAATGATTAACTTGAATCTTGAAGAAGGGCAGATCACCATACAAATAGTTTCGTTTACATAGATTAGGGGAACAATATCTGAGTATAACATACTGGCTTGTCAAGTAGGTTCTGAGCCAAGAGATGGAACCGACTTGTATTAAAGTATAAAGGAGATAGAGAAAGCTTCTGACATAGGCATCAGAAGGGGGCAGAAGGAGTACCCCCCTGCTAGTCTTCAGCTGGATTTTATATAGTCACAAGCAGTCTGTTAATAAAACAAAGGAATGTCTTAAAACTCAGAATGGCACCAAGCCCCTCATCCATAAGAAGCATTTTGGGATAACCTTGGCACCAATGGTTCATCCTGGGCCATAAAATGATTAACTTGAATCTTGAAGAAGGGCAGATCACCATACAAATAGTTTCGTTTACATAGATTAGGGGAACAATATCTGAGTATAACATACTGGCTTGTCAAGTAGGTTCTGAGCCAAGAGATGGAACCGACTTGAAGACAGATTTTGGGGTAAATGTATAGTACATTAGCATGCTCTACTCTGCTCTCTGCTAAGTCGCTTCAGTCGTGTCCAACTCTGTGCGACCCCATAGATGGCAGCCCATCAGGCTCCCCTATCCCTGGGATTCTCCAGGCAAGAACACTGGAGTGGGTTGCCATTTCCTTCTCCAATGCATGAAAGTGGAAAGTGAAAGTGAAGTCACTCAGTCATGTCCGACTCTTAGCAACCCCATGGACTGCAGCCTACCAGGCTCCTCAGTCCAGGGGATTTCCCAGGCAAGAGTACTGGAGTGGGGTGCCATCGCCTTCTCCACTACATTAGCATAGCTTAAGGTAAACATTTCTGTAAGAGAAATACATTGGTTATCTCTAGGTTTGAGAATAGTTAACTTTAGGTGAAACCAGGTGTCATTATGGCAACAGTATTTTAAGAGAAACCGCCTTTTAAATTTGTATAGAGAAGAAAAAAAATATCGCCAGTTTGTTTCCTCCTGCCACTTAAGAGAGATAAAAATGTCTGACACTGTAGCCTATTTCCTCCTTTGGAGACCCCTGGCCTTCCTGCCTGTTACCCTCTCAATATGATGAAAATTGTGGATCCTTCTGTCCGTCTCTTTGCCACCCCATGGACTGTAGCCTACCAGGCTCCTCTGACCATGGGATTCTCCAGGCAAGAATACTGGAGTGAGTTGCCATGCCCTCCTCCAGGGGATGATCCCAGCCAGGGATCAAACCCAGGTATCCTGAATTGTACACAGATTCTTTATCATCTGAGTCATCAGGGAAGCCCCTCTACTTAAACATACCAACAATTTAGCAGATAATTTTAGAGCGAATAGAGACACCTTCCCCAATGAAGCTCAATTTCAGAGTGTCTGGATTTTCCCCCTGTCTTCCATAGAAACCTGGGAAATGAATCTACCATAAATGTTGAATTGGGAGCTATTGATGCAATGAAGCAGAGCTGGTGGAGAATGATCTCTGGCAACAAGGACAGCTGGGATCAGCGGCACCAGTGTTATTATAGTACCAGTGTTACTGGCCGCATCCCGAGTCATTATGAGTGGGATCAGCAGAACAAGTCAGTGTCTAGTGCTTTGTGGTACAATCAGTGGCTTCTGGGCTGAATGAGTTCTTCTGCACATTAAGCCATGTTTTCTAAACATTTCATATAAGCTTCCTTTTTTTTTTTTTTTGGAATATTGTTAGCTTCTCCAGCTAACAGTAAACTTTTCCATTTAAAGGGGCTCTTTCAAAGTTACAGGTCTAAGAAAACAAACCATTAGATAATGATTGAGAGGCTCTTGGTTTCTTTATATGCCAAAAACAAGCTAAAATATAAGCATTTCCTTTGTTTATATTTCAAGCAGATAAGGCCATATTCATACATTCATGAATGTTAATCCACTGCTTGAAACTTTCAGTGGCTCATCCTCAAACTGAAGTGGAATCAGGCTGTGTCATTTCTTGGATTTTATTTATTTTTTAATATATTTTTAATTGGAGTATGATTGCTTTACAATGCTATATTAGTTTAGCTTTGGGATTTTAAACTAGAATAATTAACTTAACTTTTCTGTGCTTCATTTGATCTTCTATAGTTTTTATATGTTTTTAAAGGAGTATAGAAAAGATGTGAAAACTTGGTGCCAGGAAGGTACTTCTTAAAAATGAAGTCTTTTCTCCTTAACCTGGCATTCAGAGAACTTCACCTCATAACCTGGTCCACCTTTCCAGTCTCTCCTTGATCACTTCCCCTTCCCTCTTCCTCTCGTCCAAATGCTTTGGAGACAACAAATCTTTAAACTCAAACCTTAATGTGCCATAAACAATTCCATCCACTTACTTCTCTGTCTCCTCTCCATGGGATGTATTTTCTTTTTCACTCTCCAAGGTCCACTTAAGTTGTCCAGAACTTTCTCCACTAGGCTAAGTCAGCCAGGGTTCTGTGGTCGCACCACCTTGGAACACTGGTAACCTAACACCTGCATTCACATGTCTGAGCTCATGAGGAGTTTTGGTTGCAAGGAACAAAGCCTGTCTTAGGTAGCCTCAGAAAGGTGGGTGTACTGACAGGATACAGGTGGCCCTTAAGAGTCAGGAAGGTCACAGAGATCCAAGAAGGGCCTGATAGACAACAGGACAGTCAGGAACCAAGCGTGAGAGCAAGAAGATTATAATTTTGTCCTTCGGCGTCAGGAGCTCCATCATCTTCAATTTTGTGCTCCATCATTAATGGACTTAAACTTTCTCCCTATTTCTGCCTGTTTGTATTTTCCCATCTGTTTTTGTTTGAACCACTTTCTGACCTCTCTTTCCCTAACAGCCAGATCTCCAGAGAGGGGAACTCAGATCACACCTGAAGCCACCATCAGGCAGAGCCTTTGTAACAGACCTGCTCTGAGGCTGTTGGCCCATCCGTCTTGGGTGGGATGCTCAACCCACCTGATCACCTGCTGTGAGGAGGGGCATATGGGTGGCTGGAACCTGGTCAGCTACATCTCAGGCAACCAAGAGGTCTGTGCATAGACAGTTATCCTCTGAAGAAACTGTGGGTTGGTGGGAACCTGTAGGTTAATAAAGCCAGATAACCAATCTGTAGAGTTATAGAACAGAAATGTAGATGTGCTAATGGGCTGTTTCAGAATCTCCTGGGACCCTTCTTGAAATACATAACTTGGGGTTTTACTCCAGATCTACTGGGTTAAAATATCAAGGAAGATTAGAAAACTGTGTATATTTTGTCTACTATAGGCTTGACGTTGTAGGGAACAGAGAGATGTGAAGGATGGGAAGGGTCAGACTGAAGACTGGAAAGTCTTGATTTTCTGAATGAATTTGTAAGGAGCGTTAGTGGTAAAGAACCCTCCTGCCAATGCAGGAGATGTAAGTGCCTGGGTCAGTCCCTGGGTCAGGAAGATCCCCTGGAGGAGGGCATGGCAATCCACTCCAGTATTCTTGCCTAGAGAATCCCATGGACAGAGGAGCCTGGCAGGCTACAGTCCATGGGGTCACGAAAAGTCACATAACTGAAGCAACTTGGCATGTACATGATGTGCTCTAGTGGCCATGTGGGTGAAAACACATTTGAAAAAGTGGAAATACTTGGGACTTCCCTGGCGGTCCAGTGGTTAAGACTTCGCCTTCCAAGGCAGGGGGTGTAAGATTGCTAAGATTGCACAGGCATCATGGCCAAAAACCAAAATGTAAAACAGAAGCAATATTGTAAAAAAAAAATGCAGTAAAGGCTTTAAAAGCGATCCATATTATAAAGAAAAAAAAAAAAAACCTTAAAAAAGAATGGAAGTGCTAAGGTGAGATCGTTTCCTTCAGTGTAAACAGGGAAATTTAAAACAATGTATTTCAGGGAAATACAGTGTAAAGAATGTGTGTCCCTGTAGTTCCAAAAGTTTACACTTAAGACAATCTACAAGATCAGAAAGAGCTAATGTTAAACCCAAACACCATGAACTTTTGGTGCAGCCTAATACAAAAAGCTGAGAGTTGGCTTCCCTTTTTTCCCTTATCCATAACAGATACATTTAGTGAAATATCATAAGCAACATGAAAAGTAATTTTATCAAATGCTACCTGAATTATCAATAAAATCAAATGTTCAGGAAATAAAGAAATATTTTGTTTTAATGGGAGAAAGCTAATAAACTATTTTGCAATGTCTTAAAGGAAAAGTTGTTTTATATCCTAAAAATTGGCATCACTATAAGAAATAAGTACATACTTCTGGATATTATAATCTTTATTACAAAACAAATATTTTAGGTTGAGGTACATTTCAAAGGGCATTAGGCAAAAATCAATTGAATTCTATACACACAATTTTGCTATGTGCAACACAAATAGAGTACTCCAACAGTTTTTCTAGCTTTGCACATAGATTGATCTTAGAAAAAAATTAAGCTGATAGTTGTCTATTTAAAGAGGAATTTCATTTTTCCACCCTCCCTTACCCAGTCCTCCATATCATCACCAATGGTCAGGGAGGTGACGCTCATGGGAGTTTCACACACACACACACATATACACACACACAAAAAGAAAAAATCAAAAAGGGTTAATTAATTGCAAAAAGAATTTTTGCTTATCCAAAACACATTGCTGTGCCATAATTTGAAAACACTTTCACAAGCTAAATGTTTATTCATATAGGATTTTCTATTGCTGATACCAAGGATAAATAAAATTGTCTAACCTTAAATGGAGAAGTCCCATGCAACGTTCTGACTCCAGTGTCTTTCCTGCTGTGAAGCCCTCTCTAATTCTCAAGGCAAAGTGCACCCTCTTCTGCGAATCCATATGTTTTGTTCATTATCTGTGTTAATAGCAATCACCTCACTGGATTGTAATAATTCTTGCTTTGGGCATATTTATCCCTTTTCAGCTTTATTTATCCCTTTATAAGCTTCTCAGAGATCAAACCAGTCAATTCTAAAGGAAATCAACCCTGAATATTCATTGGAAGGACTGATGCTGAAGCTGAAACTCCAACACTTTGGCCACTTGATGCGGAGAGCCCACTCGTTGGAAAAGACCCTGATGTTGGGAAAGATTGAAGGCACAAGGAGAAGAGGGCAACAGAAGATGAGGCGGTTAGATAGCATCACTGACTCAATGGACATGAATTTGAGCAAACTCTGGGAGTTAGTAGAGGACAGAGGAGCCTGGCGTGCTGCAGTCCACGGGTCACAAAGAGATAGACACGACTTAAAGACTGAACAACACCAGAATCTCCTCAGGAGCAAGCGACAAGTCTTTAAGCTTCTCGACCTCCTCCCCACCCAGCGCAGTGCCTGTACATAGCACAACCTGTGTAACTGTGCTTAGGTTAATGAGTGAGGAACTATTTCAGCTGTGAAGCAACAATGCGCATCTTTCCTTGCTTCAGGTCTCTCACGGAGGGTGTTCTAGTGACATTTCCCATTTTTGAAACCTCTATGGTTTGATGACACCCTAGACACAAATGAGTATAACATTGAGCATTTCCTTTCAGAAAGAAATGGCCTCGGGCTATTCTTCTGATACAAACGTCCATAAATTACAGTGATGGTGTTCCCTAGTCTCCAGCCTCCAGGGCGCCTGCCTGTGAGAGGCGCTCAGGCACGCCCACGCTAGTAGCCATCTTGGCAATCGTTGTCGTCCTGATCTCCGATGGGTTTGTTGTGGTAAGCATCGACTGTTAATTTCCTGCTTTCTACCTCAGCGTTTTTGGCCAGGGCCTCTTCCTCGCTGCTTGACACGCTCTCGGTGGAGTTGCTGTCTTCTTTCGATCTGCTGCTGTCCTGCGAGTCGCTGCCGTCGTCCTCCTCAGACGGGCTCTCCGGGCTCCGGCTCCGCGTCTGGGCGCCCTCCTGGCTGGAGCTGTTCTGCTCCTCGGCGGACTCTGGGCTCTCCTCCGAGGACCTGAGGCCCTCGTGGGATTCGCTGTCAGCCTGTTCCTCCGTGGACGTGCTCTCTGAATCGGAGGGCTTGTCCGGCGCGTCCTCCTCGCTGGACTCGCTCTCTGCCTGATGTTCCCTGGCGTGGCTGGTGGCGTTGTCGGGGTTGTCACCCCTGGACTCGTGGAGCGCCTCTTCCTGAGATTCGCTACTGTTTTCTTGAGAAGGCAGGTCGACCTCCTGACTAGACTCGCTGCTGAGGTCTTGGACATCCGGGCTGTCTTCCGGGGAGCGGTTCTCCTCGCTCTCTTGGTGTTCCCTGGATTGGCCGAGGCCCGCTTCCTTGGAGTCGGGGTTTTCGGTGGAGTCGCTCGTGACTTCCGTCGTGCGGCTCTCGTCAAGCTCCCCTCTGCCGTCTTCCTCAGGAAGGCGAGACTTC